>NW_004625018.1:12235-27501 GCF_000247695.1 Heterocephalus glaber
GGTACATTTCTGTACACCTTGTTTATAGAGCCTCGAGGTATTTTGTACAGCACACCTTGACTATACAGTACTGTAATTTTTGCTGATTGTACTGACAGTCTAGCACTATGGTTTTATGTTCTGTTATACACTGCAGTACTGCATGTAAAAGTTAAGCAAATAAAAGCAAAGTCATCAAGATGACCATTTCTTCTGAATTTTGTAATGCACATACTACGTACAGCTCCTCGCTTAGTGACCAGCTCATTGAACAACCTAGTCGCAAGACCATAACTCAGTCATGAAATAAGAGATGTACTTCTTCTATTCCCAACATCTGTCTCCCTGAGAATTTGATTTTCAACAATGAGATGGATCTCTCATCTGCTTTCAGTGTAAATCCATGAATATTATTAAAGTTGTATTAATTTTTTCATTTTTTTAGATTGTTAAAGTGCCTGAATAAAGTATTTTAATTGCTTGAAAGCAGTTCATCAGTCAGTTACTTGTGTGAGACAGTCATTAAGGTTTATTTTATATCACGCCATTTTCAGTAAAATGCTCTAAATACGTGCATAATGCGATATCTACATATATCTGGGGCAGACCCAACCATTGGCCCATTCCTGCAGCTCAGTCGTTTTTAACCCTGGCCGGTACAACTGGCCAAAAACAGGAAATCTCTGCTTCTGACACTGCTGAGCTGCAGCAAGCAGAGGTAACATTCCAGCAGACGCGTCATGCCCCATGAAGACAGCCCCGAGCGACCTGCCTTTCAAAAACTCTTTTCAAACTGCACTTCTTAAAAAAACCACGTCTAGAGTTTTGAGGAACGAATTGTTGGAATAGTCAAACCCTTCTGATTTATATAGAGTGTGGATAGCAATTAAAAATTGAAATGGAAACCAGCTCTCTTGTTTCTGGTGGCTCTCAGTACATACGAATATCCCATTCCAGCAGTTTAACATCTTGTGTTCTGTTCCTCTGTACAGCACATCCCCCCAGGTGTGGTTTACAGATTTAGCCTTTTTTAAACGTTCAGTTTTTATGTAAGTGTGTTTTGGTCAGCTAGGGTTCTGCGCTCCTTGCAGCTTCCTGAGCCGTGCGTCAGGGTCACATGAGAAGTGTGACCCAAAGCGGTGACATTGCTCTCTCTCTCTCAGAAGCCGTGGTTTGGGCCACTACCGAGAGCGTGGTTTTACTTGGTGTCTGCATGTCGGCTGCATAAGATATATTGGCTCTTGGTGAAAATAGTCTTGGAAGTGACGACTCTGTAAAGGAGAGGCGGGCACGTGGTGCTGAGTGTCGGGCGAGGGGGCCAGGCTGCAGGTTGCCGCCGCTGTCATTGTCACCGAGGGGAGGGGAGGTGGTGGGGCTCAGCCGCGGACGTCGGTCCTGGTTTCAGTGAAAAACACACAGAATTTGCTGCCACGGACCTTGTGGACAGAGCGCACACTCAGCACACGCGACTGTGTGCCTGTGAAATACATTACCTGATGTTTTCGTCTGCATTTTTTAAAAGATAGATCCTTCCTTTCAAATGAGCTAAAATGACAGACTGTGATAATGTTTAAACTTACTGCGTTAACAGATACAAAAGGCTAAAACAAACACAGCCTATACATTGTTTCCATTGAAAATCACACCATGTACCAAGCGGACATGAGACCCCAAGATGAACTGTCAAGGTCCCCTGGCCAAGCACCTCCTGGAGACTGGGCCTGGTGAGCCAGGCAGACGCCCTGCCCTAGTGAGCGTGGCTCCTGGCAGGGACGCCAGGGAAACAGCGCTCAGACAGTGACAGGTGCAGGGCAGGAAGCAATCCAGAGAGGGAAGGATGTGCGCTGGTCTCTCGGGTGCCTACCTCTTTCTAGGACCAAATAGGACCAAAACCTATTCTTTCTCCCTCATTCTGTGGAAGAGCAGATGGCATGTTTTATTATTTGAGACACATTCTGTATGTGACTAGTGAAAATAACTCCAGATGTGTAGTTATATGATATTTAGGTTAGTTTATTACTGTTAACATTTTATGACGACACTAATTTTTAAAGTTTTCTGATCAAATAATTTGTTCAGTTTTCAGAAAAGAAGCCAAAATGATTCTTGAATGTCCCTAGTGAATAAATTTAATAATTGTAATACTCTTTAATATCTGTAGTGGTCATTAAAATGCTTTGTACCGTGAAAACAGTTTTCCTGTGTTTGTCACATCTTTGAGTTATTCTTACCTTTTATGGTGTCAGCCACTCTTGATGCCCGCCGCCTCTTGGTGTCAGCCTGCTGGCCTGCGACGTCTCCAGGGTGGACACTTGGTTGTCACCTTCTCTGTCTCTGGAGCAGAAGCCACTGGGACACGGACGCCGCCCAGCAAGTCCCTAGGAGTTTGTTCGCATTGAGCCACACACTGGGCCATCATCTGTCCTGTCTCAGCATCATGGGACTCAGGCCTCCGCTGTCCCCACTCCCCCCCCTGCTGCTCTGCAGCCTGCTGTGCCCAGCTCTCGAAACCCTGGACTTCGCCCCTGAGTCCTGTGTCCTTTCCCAGCCCAAGGCAAATCTTTAGCTTTGCTTGGATGACTCTAAACTAGAAACTGTTGCAGAAATTCATCGTAAAACTGACAGCTGTTTCTGCCGTGCCATGCCGTGGGCTTCACCAGGCCTTCTCTTCTGAGCAGTCCTGTGGCGGTTTTGAGTGGGTTTCTAGTTTGTCCCCAGTAAGTTCTTCCCTGTCAGCCTGCTCGAGCTCCAGTGTGTTCCCACTGAGAGACACAGTGGGCCTCACTCTGTGATCCCTGAGGCCCGAGACTGTGCAGAGCAGACTCCATCCTGTCCCTCTACTTCAGAGTTCCTGTGTGACTTTACCCTTTGTCTTTCTTTCTCCACAGAAGATGTGCTTGGTCTTAGGCCTGAGCGCTGGCCTGTTCCCCTTGCTGCGGCTCTGTGGCTCCCACTCTCCCTTTCCTGTGTTCTCGGTGACCCTCTGGGTCTCCTGACCCCATCTCCACAGCTGTCCTCCACGCTCCCCTGCCCACCCTGCACTGGCTGCTTGGCTCTGCATTTCCCTCCGTTCGTCCAGCTTTTCCTGCCTCGGTCTTTGCAGATGCTTGAATTCTGACCTCTGGCCGCTCCCAGACAGCTGCCTGCCCCACCACACGCTGGCATGCTGGCCGGTACCTCTCACCCACGCTCAGGTCTCAGTCACAGCCGCTCCTGTGAGAGCCCTGCAGTGACTCCCAGATTCTCCCGTGGTCTCCTGGGCATTTCTTCATAGCTGAACTATATTTCACAACTGGACCCTCGTCGTGGGGTGTTTACTATTTCCCCTTTGTTCTGAGTTTCATGAGGAGGGACCATGTCCCTGTCACTCGCTGCTCTGTGCTCAGCTTGGTGGCTCCCGTGCATAGATGTCCCAGAGACATTGGTGGGTGGACTGCATCTTCTCCTACTTCCTGTTTCCTCAGGGACCTCATCCTCCTTCACCTGTCACCCATTTCTTTGCTACTGCCCCTTTCCCATCTCTGAACTTTGCTCATTCTCTGTTTCAGTAATGCCCGTGACTATCATGCTATTGTATTAAGTGTCCTGTTTTTATTCCCCTCCAGACTTATAAATTACATAATTATACTGTGGCCTCTTAAATATAGGCTTGGAATGAAGCTAAGTAACATCTGTAAACAATTCATCTTTTGGCCCAAGGAGCACTATTAGAAATAGAACAAACACATAAAGGTCCAGAAAAGGTGAAAAGATATACTCATGAAATAACAGTTTTTTTCCATTAGCAGACACTGTTAAAAATGCCACTTTGGGGCCGGGGATTTAGCTCAGTGGTTCCGCTGCCTGCCTCGAAAGCAAAAGGACCTGAGTTTGATCCCCGGTACCAAAAAAAAAAAGGCCACTTTGTTCAGGCATTGCGATAGAATGGCTTACAAGAGAGATGGGAGGAGAGCGTGGAGGAGCCAAGCTAATGAACAATTATACAGCCAACGAGAGAATCACAGGTTGTTTTGAGTGCAGTGGAACCGAGCTGAGAGTTCCTGGGGCTGGCGCTATGGGAGGTAACGTGATCGTTTCTGTTCCCAGCTCTTCCTCATTAGGGTCCAACCAGGAGGCTGCCTGTTCTTTGATCACTCCAAGCCCTTTAGTATCTCCAGGCTTTTAAATTCTATTCCCTCATCTTGGAATACCATTTCCTTACTTCTTCATTTCTCATCCTTCTCCTCATAGAAGACTTCTTGATTTTAATGAGAAGGAGTTGGCAGAAGAGCTAGATCATGAACTACTCCTTACATCCCTTGGTCATTAACCAGTGGTCAGAAGCCATCAAATAGCCATAAGCAGCAAATCACATGATCTGACCCCTGCTTTCAAAACTGCCATGGCTGTGCATGGGGAATGTTTTAGAAAACAGCTGGAATGGACTTGGGGACTGCTAAAAAGACTTGCAGAATTCTTTTGATGGGCTTGTGGTAACTAATAAAGCTAGAAAGATCTGCATATATATGAGAGGCCAGGGTGCGTAGAACTGGCGATGGGTTGCATACAGGGAGTGAGGTAAGGGGAGGAAGCGAAGATGACTCCTGGAGTACTGGCTTTGGTTATGAGGTGGACTGCAGTGCTGTGGTGAAGTGGAGAAGCCCAGGGTGAAGAAGAGCTCTGCGGGGTGTGTGTGTGTGTTGGAGGCACTGCAGAGTCAAAGGGTCAGGCTGTGCTCCTCTGAGAGGCTCACCTCACACGCACCAGTGGATGGCGAGTGGGCTGGAGCACAGGGGAGAGTGTGGAGACACCGGTTTGCTCGCGGTGCCTGGAGCTCGGTGGTTCTCATACACGAGGAGGGAAGAGAAGGGATGTGGTCTAAGTTTCCAGCATCTGGAGGTCAGGGAGGAGGGCAGGAGCCAACACCGGAAATTGAAGAGAGCAGCCAAGGAATGAGTAAGAGGAGCTGTGAGAAAGTAGCTCCTGCAAGCCAAGAGCAGGTAGGGTTTCCAAGGTCAGCACAAGGTCACTGTGAGGACAACCGGGAGCGACCTCCTTTCCCTGAGAGTCCGGCAGAGTCAGGAGCACTTCTTTATCTCTAAGGGAAATGAACTTTACACGTGTGTTGCTTGACTTCTTAATAAACAGAAGCACAAAGATACACAGCGCATCAGCCATGTCGTTACTCTTCAGAGGGACAGGCTGGGAACATCCCCAGGCTTCCTGTTTAGGTCCAGGCCCTTCCTTCCCTCCTTCCTTCCCTCCCTCCCTCCCTCCTTCCTTCCCTCCTTCCTTCCTTTCCTGTGAGCTTTTGCAGTGTTAAGGACAGAACCCAGGACCTTGGGCACGCTGGCCATCCATCTTCCTTTCCTCCTGAACTCTTGGCTCTAATTAGATCAGTTTCTTTTCTTGTTCTTTCCTTACAGTCCAGAATCTGTAGTGGGGAGTGCAAATGCAATGGTAAGCAGAAAAACAGACCTGGTCCCTGCCATTGGGGGCCTATTTTTTCAGTTCTGCAAGCAGCAATACAGACATTCAGTTACAAAATGGGGTAAATACTCTGAGGGCAGGACAGGAGGGATGGTGGGACTTGGGAAGCAGTGGTGGAGCTTCAGGGGAGAGGAAGGGTATAAGGGCTTTCTCAGGAGGTAAAATCTGCAAGTTTGGGGGTTGCTTAGAGACAAGCGTTGTGGGGAAGAGACTGTAGGGAGAGCCCCTGTGTTGCTGGTTCCAGGTCCCCGGGCACTGGCTACTGGGAAGGCTCTCCTGGGGGACAGAGTGTGAGGGAGGAAGATCCCGAGGTCCCTTTGTCCCTACTGACCTTTATCCCTTGTCTGTACTTCTTGCAGGAATTCTCCTTGAATATTTGACCCTTTCCTGACTACTCTAGTCCCAAGAGATTCAATACTGTTGTGGTTCACCCTATCACTTCCTGCTGCTACCTCTCACCAGCACTTAGCGTTACACTGTTTCTCTCATCATTGCATGTTCTAAATGAGGACAGACAGCTCTAGATGGGTACAAAAGGTGTGATCACTGTTTCTGTTTATACAGCTGATAACCCCTGGAAGGGCACAGTGTTTGATAGTAGCACAAATATTGGGATCACCAGGGTCACTAGGTGATTTTCTTGAGGACAACCTAATTCTGGGTTAATTCTTAGGGTACAAAAATTCATCAGGCATCAAGTATCTCTTGGGGCAACAGGAGCGAGTGAGTGTGTAACAGACAGTGAATGTGGACTCCAGTGTGCTAATGGAATATGTTCCCCATCTGGAACTACGTTCTGACCAAGTCATGAAATGCCCACTACAGTATCTACCTGAACCTCATGGGAAAGATGGGGCTGACAGACCCCCCCGCCAGAGGGTTCCCACTCTGAAATTTTGCTTCTTGCGAGTTTTCTAGTACATTATAAAACATCACCTAAGTCTGTGTCTTTAGTAGAGTTTGGTAGCCCTCTTCGTGCTGTTTCTCAAGTCAGCCTCAAGATTTCAGCATTGGAAAATCAGAATTTTGTTTTCCCAGCTGTTTCTATGTAATGTATTTGAAGGCGGAGGCACTATCCTGTAAGTTTATAGCCTAAATAAATCTCTTTTAAAGGTGTGCTGATGAGAGGCCAGGTGGCATAATGGGATGACATAGGAGCTATTCACATTTGAAGAGTTGGCACTACATTCGTCTCCAGATGCCAGGAAAGTGACTTTCGAGGCATCAGCTGGCGGGAGTCCTTGGTGGGCATCGAGAACATCACAGAGTGCTGAAGTCTGACATAATGGGTCCTCTGTGAATTATACTGCCATGTTAACCACCCGAGGTGCGTCAGAGCAATCTGAGTGACCTCAGGAGGCATCCAGAGTCTAGTTTTAATGAGAAGTGAGAAGCTCAAGCTGATCACCAGGAAGACCTGCCTGCTCTGAAGGGTTGTGTGTGGGGCTGGGAATTGAGATGCAAGTTCTAGTTTTCTGATCTTTATCTGGCTCATCAGTCATTCAGCAAGTATTTACTTAAGCCTCTTTCTAAGCCCTTGTCATTTTAGGCGTGGAGTTTTATAACAAGACCAGTTATCTTTCCTCTTCCTGGCTTAAGACTCCTGCAAATACCAATAATAATATTTCGAGGACGTGTTGTGAAGAATTTATTAGTACTCAGAAAAATAGTATGATAAACCTGTCTTGGATGCTTGAAAAATCATTTTTCAGTAATCTGAAGGTACTTAATTGGACTGCTTATCTGAAGATCTTTCACTTTTTTCATTTGCCTTTGCCAAGAATGTCTAGTAAATACACACCCAATTTCCATTTGAGCAGCTTTTTAAGTTACATAAAAGCCCATCGTCATTAACTCATATTTAATATCTGAATCTAAGGTTTCCTATTGTAATAATACATTGTGTCCTAGCCAGAGGCATCACTTCATTTGAGAAGGGATAAAATGCTCAAAGGTACCGACAGACTGATTTTTATGGTGAAAATGTGTCTCAGTAACTCACAGACTTACCTGCTCTCAACTTGACCTATGTAGTGTCATTCCTTTCGTACCTCACCTCAGTCCTTTGGACAAAACGGACTGATTCGTACTTTGCTGTCAGAGGAGGCTGAGTGAAGGAGGCAGTGATGGTGGCGAGGGGATGGTGACCACTGAGGAGGTATGGCCTGGACGGAAGTCTCCTCTCGTCCCCCTCCTCCACCCGGGAGGTGGGTGCAGGGTGCACAGGCTGCACGGGGGCTTGTGCATGCCTCGGGAGTCTGTGTGCATCCCCAGTGCTCCAGCTGTCCCGGGCGCTCTTCCTCCACGATCCTACGCTTGCCTTAGGACATGCTCTGTGGGTCGCAGGATGCCGAGAGAGAGGCAGATGGCTTTACACTCTGTCCCCCTAAACCGCAGTTCTTTCCTTCCCCGCAGCTGGTAGGATCTCAGACCCCCCTGTCAGTGAGAGCCTGTTGTGTAACCTGCTGTCCCCAGCACCCCGAGTTGTAGGTTATGGCTGTGGCCCTGTGGACGGCGTGGATGCGGCTCTTTGATGGTTATGAAGTCAGTTCATAGAAAGAACTGAGGGGAGCTGGGCACAGATTGAACTTCTCTAACTGAAAAGGTGATTTGAGGGCATACACTTTAGTCACTTTCTCTTGGAGTTGAAAATTCAGCGACTCTTTGTTCAGTTCCTACTCTGTGCTCATTCCCATACTAGAGCCAAGGTATACAAGGCGACCAAAAGGGACAAAGACTCTGCCCTAATAAAGCATCTGTCCCAGTGGGGAAGGAAGCAGCGTACATGCAGCACAGGATAGTTATAAACAGTGGCGAGTAACACACAGGCAGTGAGCAGGCCCTGAGGTAGGAAGGAAGGGGCAGGGCCCAGGAGGAAGTGAGCCTGGAGGGGGAGGGAGCCGTGGTAAGAAGGCACACTTGAGTTGCCTGCTGGTGTGGTGCACGTTCCAAAGACAGGGAGCAGGACAGGCCAGGGGCTCCGCTGAGGTAGGAGAGAGGCAGATGTGTGAGGACGGTGACATCCGGTGGTGTCGGGAAGCCGCACGGGGGCCCAGCCACAGAGGAAGCCTTGATCCAAAACTTAGGTTTACTGGAAACCAACATTCTTGAAACAAGCCCTTTCTAATGAACCTATTAATAATTTAGACCAAAGGGGACAGTCTTACGCTCGAGTAGCCAGCCTGCATTCGCTGTCCAGGGTGACTGTGGGCAGAAGCCAGCAGCATGTTGAGAAGCATTTGATTAAATTCAAAGGCCCATGACTGCTCTGCTGTAGCTCAGTAGAGTAGAAAAGTTGAAAAGGTCGCAGCACTAACATTTGAGAAGAAGAATAATTTAATGAGACTGAGCTCATAAATTTTAAAGAAGAAATCTCACTTACGATTAGAGATTCATAATTTTCATTTTACAGCAAAATATAGCTGGCTGCCATGCATTCCTGCCTGACTTTGTCTAAGTACAACTGGGCCCAGCAGGTGAGTGCCTTGGTGTGCAGACTTACGACTGCTTCTTGTGCCAGACGTTAATGTAGTAAACGTTAATGTATCCTGCGTCAGCAGAAGTGGTCACAGATGACCATAATGGTGCTGCCTGCCTTTGGTGAGAATAATCGTCAGCAAGAGAGTGGTCCTCACGGCCAGACTAATCTTCACGGCTGCTTTCCTACACATTTCTGGGTCTGTAGGAGATCAGGAATAAACATCGCATCGCTGGTGGGCGAAGCATGCAGTGATTGCTCAGAAACCACGGGAAATCTGATGATGATAAAGCAGAGCTTGGCGACTCTTGACATTTTATTTTTAAATTCTTGTGTCTGGAGGGTGCGAGCGGTGCAAGCTGCTCATTAAGCATGGAATTAGCCATCCGTGAGGTTTCTTTCTCTTTAAGAAATAAATGCCAAGAGCTGCCTACAATATTATGATCGCATCATTTAGCGGCTAGGCAGAGCAGGATGCACCAGCAGGCCTGCCCAGCTGGAGCTGTAGACAGCAGCGTAGCAGTAGGAATAGGACTGCAGCTTGGGCATAGAAGACTTAGCACCGGGTAATTGCTGAGCCGCCCACCTGACCCAGCCCCGTCCAGGTATGAGGAGGCCCAGCAAACACGCTGCCCATCAAGCTGTCTTATCTCCTGCAACCCTTGGAGACACACGCGATCCATTCACGCCCCTCCAGAGGCTAACATCCTTCACCTCCTCCAGGCTAACTGCCCACCACCTGCCGTGACCCGTGAGTCCCTTCATGACCTGGATCTGTGTCTCCAGCCTCTTTGCTTCAGTCACTCCCGGGAACACATGCTGCCTCTGTCTCCCTCTGTCTGCAGCACCCAGAGGAACCATGCCCTCCTCTCGGCTTCAGCTCACCTTCTTCCCCTATGTGCTGCTCCCCACCGCCTTGTCTACTGCAGCGGGCTGACTTCTGTAGTCCTCAGCAGCTCTGCCATTGTGTGCTGCTGTTCCCACCTCTCCCGACTCCCAGCACCCTCTCCCCTGGAGTCAGAGATGTGGCCTTGTCCAGGTTTGCCCAGCACGCTGGATCTAGGTTGCATTGTAGTGGAGATCTGTTCCCAGAGCCCAGTCCTGCTGTGGGCTCCTTGAGGGTAGGGGCTGCATCTCTCACCCTTGGCACCCTTAGCTCTCCGCACTCGGTCTCCCACGGGAGGTGCTCAGTGGGGTGTGGATGCTGTGTTCAGTGTGATCGTTCTCCTGGCCCAATAGTACGTACAAAAACTAGATCCTTTCCAAGTCAGTCTGAGTGTTAGACTAGGTAATCTTGGGTAAAAGCCAGATAATGAAATTTGCTTCTGTCATCCATCCCATCACAGTTTGACCACTTCCCTTTCTAAGAAAACATTTTTCAGTCCTTTTATTTAATGAAGAGCATGGTCCAAACTTGCTGTAACTCTGTGAAACCCTCATTAGATGCATTCATTAACTATTATAAGATGAGCCACTCCTGGGCATAGGCTGTGGTTCAGCTGTTCTTCGAGTGTTTCATTTTTATTATTTTTTTGGTACCGGGGATCGAACTCGGGACCTCTCGCTTGCGATGCAGGTGGCGGCACCACTGAGCTACATCCCCGGCCCCTGTGAGTGTTTTATCCAAGCAAAGTCAGAAGCCTGTGCTGCTTCCCCTCCACGTGCTTTGCAGCTTTGGCAGATGTACCGAGGAAACTGTTAAAGCAATAGTATGTTAGGACTGGAAGATAAATCTAAAAGACTTGTGCTAATACTGCCGGCCCTTAGGTATCTAAAACCAGCCCAAAATGATGGATGTTTTTCTTAAGCATCTCTAGGGACAGGCTTCCACTCTCTTGCAATTATGTTCCATTATCTCCCCAGCCTTCTCCTCAGGAAGGTCTTTTTCCCCTTAATTTTTCACTTTAAGGGAGTACTCTAAGCTCATTTCCTTTTATCCTGGCTTCAGGGAAATAAGAAACAAATACCCAGCAGCACCTCCCTGTCCCTGTTGGAACTGAGGTGGCCTGGCTTCCTCGAGCAGCTTAGCCTTCCAGCGCCAAATGGGCCTGGTGTTGCGCTCTTCTCCTGCACTGCTCCACAGAGATGCTGCCTTTATGACGTCTTTGCTCTTCTGCAGCAAGTGTCAGGGCTCTCACATCTCAGGCACAGCACTGATGTGCACCAAGGGGAAAGATCGATTCTCGTTATTAGTATGTTAGGCGCAGTCCTGATACCTAGGGCTGTGCAAAACGAAGAACAGTGACAAAAGAAAAGGAAATACTTCTTTGTCCTGCCTCCCTGAAAATATACCGTGTGATGGAAGCTTCAGTGTGCAGAGGACGGAAGTCCGTCTTCCCCAAATTCCACTAATTGGCGTCCTCAAGCCAAGTAGGTGCCCTGGCGCATGGTACATCGCTGGGTCCTGACCTGGTCCCGAAACACCTTACATACAGAAACTGAAGCCTCGACCTCTGCCTCTTGGAAACATGGCAATAGGAGCCACAGAGGAGCAAAAGGAGACCTTGTTTACAAACAGAAAAGTTGCCTGTTTGATGATGTATTGTGGAGGCAGAGTATGAGTGGAGTGAGGTTATTATGGAGGAAGCTTCTAAATTCACATTGGTAAAGGCTGGGAGTTGGCGATGGCCTGGCGGTGTAAATCAGAAATCCTGTCAGAGTAGCATTACAGCCATATTGAGTCATCTCTGAGATCTGAACGGTGAGTGTGGAGAGCAACCAGATAAAGACTCTGCAGGAATATGTGGGGGCTTTCTCCTAGATTTACGCCACCAGTTGTTAAGGCATCTATGCGTTTCCCTCAACTTTAAACCAGGGTCACAAGCACTGAGATCTGAGACCTGGAAGTGGGTTTATTGACAGGATTAGTCACAGTTGTTTCATTTTAATTCGTGTCACCCTGTGGCCATCATTCTGAGACTGCTTTTGAAAGAACTTTCGATCCCCACTCATCGAGGAAGGGAAGTCCACATTGAAAATAACCACTCTGTTTGAGCCACTTGTGGTCTGAAATGATTAGAACATTGCAATTTGATAAGATTTTATGGCCCACTCTACAACTACCCTCTATCTTAGAATGGAGACAGTGTGATCCTTTTACTACAAAAAACACGAGATGTGTATCGTCAGCGTCTCTTGCAGCACTCGAAAAGCCACTTTTTATTCTGGTCCAGTGCAAAATGGCTTCTTGCATGAACAGCCCGGTCCCCTGAGCCTGTGACACTGCACTTCCGAGCAGCTCAGTGCCTTGTGTGCTGAGTGGCAGGGACTGGAAGGGATGTCTGGAGAGGGTGCAGCGCTGTGTCCATGCCAGTCTCTCTTGCTGCTGAGGCCGAGTCCTGAGATTGGAAGCCCGAGCTTCTTGGAACAGTGGGTCCCGTGGGCCTGACTGCAGGACTGGGTGTCTGAGAGAGCAGTTTGCTGAGACCTCGGATCTCGCTGGGTTGCTGCCAATAAGAGGAACACTTACCGGAACTTATGCTTTATTCATTGTAGCTTTGAAAGACTGCTAAAAATCTTTCCCGGAATTTGCCAAGTAAAAATATGTCATGATGCTACCAGATCTTGCTTTGACGATGAAAATTATCTTCTTCTGAGCCATCTCCACGTTTGGCTGTATGGTGGGGAGGGAGATGAGGTCCTTTTCATTTGTGTCCCGGTTGCACCCCGAATAATGTCGTGTCTGCTGCAGACCTGTTGCTGTGCTGGTCGCCCATGGCCCCTCGGTCTCCACATCTGTCGCTCTCTCCTGTCCTTCCTCGTGTGTGTCTGACACTGGGCAGCATTTTAGTATAGGGCTGGCACACTTGGTTAGAGATGCTGTGTTGGATTTTAGGAGCTTGAGTGCTGAGGCGGAAGGACACAGACTGGTACCTCTCCTGCCACTCAGCTTGCCGTGTGATGTTAAGCACTGAGCCATCCGAGCCGTCTGTCCTCACCTGCCTCCGTGGTGCTGCCGTGAGGACGATGGAGCCGGTGTGTGGAGGGCAACTTAGCACAGGTCTGGGCCCCTGGGAGACGCTCGGCTCAGGGTGGCTTCGTGTTGCATACTAACCGCTACAGTGGAAAGTGATTTCTTCCTTGTTACATCTGATGTTCTAAAGCTGCTATCGAAGGTTACCTAAAGAAATTCTTGGTAGCTACTCTAAAGCTCTGGTCCATTTCTCCTGGAAAAGAGGTGAAAATGTTACATGTGCTCGTTCTACGATGAGAATAACAGTCTCACAAATGTTTCTACGTTGCCTCACCAGCATTTGGGATTGAAAGCAGATCCAGCCTGTTTCTCCAAACACTGAACTCATTGCTGGGAGATAATCTCTTTTTGAAGTAAACATGATTTATACTAATTTTTTGGAACTGGCAGGAATCTCTGGCTGTAGAACTGAGGTGTAGATATAGCATCAAAAGAAATGTTTCCATAGAGTAGTGGATAAGGCTACAAGGGGAAGTGAAAATTACCTAGAGAGAAGTGCTGGGTGACCCTCCTTACATCTAGGTTCTACTTACTAGTTAGATCTCATGTGCTCAGTGTCATTTTTAAGGAGTCACAATGCCTACTTCATGAGGATATTGGAATAGCAGGAAAGAGAGCCTCTCTGAAGTACCTTGGTAATCCTAACTGGCCTCTGCTCTTCCCATAGTGTTTGGCCTATTTCCTTGCACAACGGACTCTTTTACTGACTTGCCTTGGTTTCAGACTTCCTCAGCTGGAGTCCTTGTTTCTGAGCCATTCCTGTAATTGCCCACCTGGTCTGAGAAAGGCCAATCCTGTCACCTAAGTTGCCGGTAGAGTTTTAGGAAAATAGGATTTAGAGAGAAACAGGGTGCCCCCCACGTACCAGCTAATACATTAGTGAGCAGAGAAAATGCACTGGTGCCAGGTGTTCCCTTTCTCCTCATGACATCCTTGTGGTCAACAAAATGATGTTACTCCAGAGCTTATTTTCTTCTGGTATTTCTCTTGATTTCCTGGCCTTTTCTCTCTTTCTCTTTTTGTGCATGAGGATAGCAAAGATTGATTTGAACTCTCTAGTTAGTCCAGAGCCGCCAGGTTGTAGGCATTCTCTTGCCCATGAAGGAGAGACTTGCACGTCACTGCCTCACTTTTAGCAGCCTGGCTTTGGGTCCCTGTGGAGCCTTGGAGAGCAGAGCATCCCAGGGGACCTCAAAGCAGAGCCCGGATGGATACAGAGCCCTGGGCCTGTCAGCTCCCTGCTTGGATGAAGTATCTGTTTCAAGTGTGAGTCTAAAACACAGCCAGAAATAATTCAAGATGTCTTTAGATGGCCACGACACTGGATTTATTTATACAGGTACAGGGTGGGACTGGAAAGGACTGTCCCAGAGTCTGATTTGAGTCACTTACTTGCTGTTGGAAGAAACTGAGAGGTGTATGGTCCTCAGATAACATCTGGATCAGTTTTTTCTCTAAAGGTCTGTCTTGGTTTGTTTCCCTTAGACTTGGAGTCTTGATTTCCACCTCATGGGTCATAGACTCCACTCTGGGCTTCACACACTCGCATATTTATAGACACAGTGATGACATGTGCCCATGAGAAAGATGAATTCTCATTATTAAAATGTTAGTACAATGTTAGGTTGGTCACCAGGAAGTGCTAGAGACAGGAAGCAATGCTTTCTTAAAGAAAAGATGTCTATACTTTAATAAGTTTGAAAGTGTAAATATATATATATATAATCACACATATGTGGAATATATATATAGCAGCACAAGATCCTTCAAGCTGCATAATGCATACATGTGTGTATGTATTCTGATGGTAAGTTATTTATTCCCTGGAAGACAGTAAATTTTGAGAGCAACATCTGCCTTAAAGTTCCCATTTAAGGAAGAGAACCAAATGTTATAATAAGGACCTTTGAACCTGAAAGTAAAAGAAGAGTTGCTCTGTTTCAAAGTAATAAAGTAATAGCTTAGAAATGATTTAGGAATAGTTTAGAGAACATAATTTTAAGTGAAATGAAATCAGACACACCAACTTAAACAGTACATGATTTCTCTTACATGAAAAATGCAAATTATAAAGAGCAAAATGAAAGATAGAACATAGGGAGTAGAGAGATGGATCTTTCTCAAATAGACAGGAGATCAGGAGATGGAGGGAGAGAAGAAGGGGAGGAAAAGGGACGAAGAGAAGAAATCAAGCTGCTCTGTACATGAACCAACTCCACAGAAAGAAGCTGAACACATACTACAAGCAGTACTCACCAAAGCTTTAAAATAAAAATAAAAGCTGTTAGAGAAAAAGTAAAATACATAAAAAAGAAACTGTCTAGAAGATAGACATAAAAGAAGGACTGCTGTTCAAATTCCAGGACT
>NW_004625018.1:62398-85379 GCF_000247695.1 Heterocephalus glaber
TGGAAGGCTGAGGTAGGAGGATCACTTGAGGCCACAAGTTGAAAACCAGCCTAGGAAACAAAGTAAGACCTTATGGAGGGGGAGAGAGAGAGAGAGAGAGAGAGAGAGAGAGAAGGGGGGAGGGAGGGAAGGAAAGAAAGAAAGAGGAAGGAAGGAAGAGAAAGAAAACAGGAGAGGGGCAGGGAGAGAGAAGGAAGGAGAAAAGTAAGCAATCGTCTTTGCACTCAGGGTTCACAGCAAATTGCATTCACTGCCTGCCGGGCAAACTCCGTGGCTCTTTCAACCCAGTGGCTCTGCCCCGCGGGGATCAGGGATCAGACTCTCCGCCGGTGCCTCCTCAGATGGAGCTGACGCTGACTCCCCATTCTCCGCGTGGCCGCCATCTGATTTTCCGCCCCACTGGAGGGGTGGAAGCCACGGGTGCTCGTGGGGTGCAGGCGGAGCAGAGCCCTTGGCAGGCCAGGCCCGGCGCTGCCGCTGGATGAGCGCCGCCGGGTGGCCCGGGTCCTGCATGGCTTGGCCACCGCTGTCCCCTAGGGGGCCGCAGGGCGCTGCTCTCCCAGACTCCCGGGGCCGGGAGCAACGTGGAAGGACCAGCCGGGGTCCTCGGCTGCACCCTGTAGGAGAGGACTCCTCCTCTTCAGGGCATTTTGTTTCAAGCTTTGAGAGATGGAAATGCTTTTAATTTAATAAAGTTCGGAAAAGCTGGCGGCTTCCGACGTCAGGAATATGTGGTCAGAGAACTAAGAGGAAAGCAGGGGCTTCCCAGAGGACACCGAGGGTGCCCTGCTGTGGTCCCCTCTGTCTCTCACCATGGCAACGCAGGGTCATCGCCGGCCTGGACGCCCTGACCTGTGTGAAAGCACCGACTCTTTCGAATCTTTACGTTGTCATGCAGGTTAAACCCGAGCGCGGGCAGAATCTTCACGGAGCGACCGCGTCTTCCGTGGAAGGGCCTCTGTCCACGCCGAGGGTGGCGCCGGGGAGAGGCAATGCCCGTGTGCTCCCCACGGCTCTCCCGCAGCTCTGTCTGCCCACAATTTCGCATAGCTGGTATCACGCAGCTGTTCAAGTTTGTCTCTCCGTAGCTTAATATTATTTTAACTTTCCCAATTCCTCCATCATCCCGAAGAGGCTGGCATTATTGACCAGTGGTCCCACAGTACTCCGCTGAGTGGCTGTGCCAGGCTGCATTTCCCGACTTCCGTGGCAGGAGGTTTACACCGGAAACGGAAGCTGACGAGTGGGTTTGGCACAAGACCCCACTCGGGTGGCCGAAGGACGAGCACCTGGCCCTGGGTAAGGGTGTCACAAATCCGTGCAGGACCCGCTGATACAGAAAGCAAAATTGGGAAGAATTGCCCAAATGTTAAGAAAGCCGAGGCATACGTTTGTAAAGATGGTGGTACTTGTTTTTATTATAAAACATCTGTAGAAATTTGAGCGTTGCCGTGTAAGCATCAGAAAATCTGGAGATGTGTGGCATTATTTTCTCTTGAACACTGGGTGATGTCAACTTGCACTACACACTGCAGGACAATAGTGGGTGTGGCGTAGGTTTGTGAAAGCAACAGCTGCCCGTAAGTGATGGATCCAGGGAGGCAGAGAATTTACTATGACGGGCAGGAGCCAAAGCATAAACCATGTGCTCAGCACAGTCCCATTTTTTTAAATGCTACATGTGCATCCACGCACATTTACATGTAGTTAACATGTAGAATGTTAACTACTGAATATCTTTTTGTTTGTTTGTTTGTTTGTTTTTTTTTTTGGTACCGGGGATCGAACTCGGGTCCTTGCACTTGCGCAGCAGGCGGCGAAAACACTGAGCTAAATCCCTGGCCCACTACTAAATATCTTAGTATGAAGAAAGAGTCAAAATTACTAAGATAGGGACCAGAGATTTAGCTCAGTGGTTCTGCTGCCTGCCTCACAAGCACAAGGACCCCAGTTCGATCCCTGGTATCAAAAAAAAAAATTACTAAGACAGCAAGTGAGCTGTCAGCTGAGTTAGAAGCACAATTGGGGGTAGAATGATACACCAGTGCTGCGTCTCCCCAAATGTCCAGTAAACCTGTGAACCCCACACTCTGGTCTGAAGGAACCTCCTGAGCTATGCAGGACTGCACGTGGAGCTCCCGGAAATACGCACATGGGGACTATCGGGTTGGAAGAAGAGATTATTCAGTTAGGTGTCAGGTGGAGTGGGATGCAAGGACTGTGGAGCAGAGGGTGGCAGCCTGGATCTCAGGTCACCTCTGATGGGCGACTCCTGGGAGTGACACGGAACCCTCCCTCTCAGAGAGGTGATGACTGAGCCAGGAAATGCATGGGGTTTACAGCTGGGATGTGGTCGTTCTCCATAAGTCATCTCTTCCATTATTTGGATGCTGCGGGGCATCCACGGTAGTTTATTTCCAAGTTTATAAAGAAGCAGGGGCCGGGTGTAATCTTGGAGCTACGTAAATAGAGGGGCTCCAGTCAAGACAGCAGCTGTCCACAATTATTAGCCCATATATTCTGGGTGCCAGGGAAAGCCCACAAGGGTCCCGCTGATTTGAGTTTTAAGTGGCCTCTTGTTCAGACGAAAATCTCCTAGCTGCTTTCCCCCCCCAAAATCTGGCCTCCTATCGAACAAGTCAGCAACAGTCTTGGTGTGAGTGAATCATTGCTGCTGCCTGGAGAGGGAGGCCGAGTCATTCCAGGGGGCTTTCAAGGAAGGTGGGTTACCTCGCAGGGAGTCCCTCGTGAATGCTGTGAGGATGCAAGGGCCAGGCAGAGACCTGTGGAAGGCACAGGCTCTCCTCCAGGCCAAGGGTTCCCTGTTTCAGGCGTACACTGTCTCCAGCCGAATCTGTTGCTGCTTGGTTCCTGACTCACCTTTCGAGGGCCCCCGCAGGGACATGAGACTTGTACCTGCTCTACTAGGAGGCAAATCCTCCTCTCCGAAGTGTATCACAGATGGCCAGAAGAGCTTCTGCCAGGGAAGTCCCTGAGAGCCGTGGGCCCCGAGAACGGCAGGCCCTCTGTCCACACCAGCTCTTACCGGGACGCTGGAGTCCCTCCATCATCTCCCGTCATCTCGGTGCTACACCTCGGCCTCATCACTCACTACAGCGTGATCTCGGAAGTCAGTCAGCCTTTTCCAATGTTCACTTTTGTCTCTACGCAGCGGAGATGGTGAACTCCTGCCTTGGGAGGGCTGCTGTGAGGATTCGGCGAGGTTACCCCGGAAAGTGCCTGCAAAGGTTCCTGGCCAGTGTCCTCTTCCTCCTCCTCCTCTTCATTATCATGGACACTGCCGCCCACACAAGGGATGCACAGAAACTAAAATGCTTTCATTATCCAGCTCCCTTCACTGACGCTGCCCATTTGCTGAGCTTGGACTATTTAAGTTTATTTAAATTACTCACGGCAAAGTCCTTTCCTTCCCTTCCCCGCATTCGGGCCCCGTGAGAGGTCTGAATGGTTGTTTCTCAGTGCACACAGCTAAGGGCGTCCTTCGCTGAGGTCCTGGAAATGTCCCCTGGGGCCACAGGCCAAGCCAGAATGTCACAGTCCTGGGACCGTCGTGGGTTCCCAAGGTGACCCAGGCTGGCGGCCAGTGTCGCATGGCACACACTTTCCTGTGGTGATTCTGGGGACTGAGGCTGGAGAGGTCACGCATGGTCAGTGTGAGACAGAGCATGGGTGTGACTCCGTGTGCCTCGGCGAGATCCGCCCGTGGAGGATTAGTGCACAAGTGTGGAAAGGCCCATTTCATCAGTGGTCAGGGCAGCAGGCATGTGGCAGCGCTTTGAATGGCAGCGCCAAGAGTTATTTAGTTGCTCTACTTTACTTTGGCAAGGTGCCACGCTGGCTCCACAGAAACCTCGCCCTGCGGTGCCTCAGAGTCTGCGTCCTAAATTGGGAGGCGAGGCTGCACCCTGTGCTTCCCTCAGAGGGAAGAGGGAAACCTTGCCAGAAGCAGCCTTTTATTTTGCACAAATTCTTCACGGTCGATGTTTATGGTTGTTTTCCCCTATGGTTTTTATGACTTTCCCTTTTACCTCTGTAGTTTCCTAGATGAGGTGTTCCGAGTCCCAGGCCTGCCCTGCACCCCCAGAGCCAGCTGTGTGACAGGCTGTATTCCGTGTGCTGTCTTTCATGGTGCAGGGCCCTATGACCTCTGCAGAGGGAAGGCGCCACCCAAATGCAGAAATCCATCGCAACCATCCTGGAGAGGGCGTTATGGGGGGGTGAGGCCGCTTGTGCTGCTGTGGGGTGGAAGAGAGTGCGGGCTGTGGAATGCTGGAGCCCAGCTGTCTGTTCACACAGGCGGCTGCTCAAAGATGTGCGTTTCTCCAGGATGCTTTCTGTTGAAGGAAACATGATAAAAAAAGGTGGCGGCGATCGTAAGCGTTCCCCTGGGCACCTCTCCGCCCGACGCAGCAGCACCTGGCTCTCTAGCAGGCACTGGGATCTGCAGTGCGGCGCCCCCCTGCACCCCACAGCTCCCTCCGCCTGATTTCCAGCGCCACAGAGGACTTGCCCGTGATCTTGGACTTTGTCTGGGTTCAGTCCCACTGCGTAGACTGCTTGGGCCTGGTGTCTTGTTCTCCGCCAGGTGTTAGTGAGATCCACCCATGCAGCGAGTCTTCACCTCTGCTCACCCTTTAGATTTTAGGGTGCAAAGGCACTGGGATCGGCCCGCCCCACACCGGCAGAGGCTTGAGCTGCTGCCAGGGCCAGGATCTCATATGCAGAGCTGGCAGACAGTCCTGGGTGTGTCTGTGAAGGTCAGCACCTAGAGACACGCTGGGTGTGCACAGGTGTGCACGTCCTGGTCCTGGGGTGCAGACACGCACCCTCGGGGTGATAGATGGTGCCCAGCGGTTCCAAACTCTTCTGCCAATTTCCCCTGCCCCCGGCGATGTGTGAGTTGCAGGCTGCTGTGTACGGAGGAACATTCTCAGTGCACCCTTGGGCATAGGGTTCTTACCGAGGACCAGTGCACACTGGAAGCATCTTACACTGTTGTGGTGGATTAACTAATGGTCAACTTGGAACGCCCAGCTGGCTGAGTCAGTGTGGTCCTGGGTGTGGAAGACCCTCCTGAGGATTGTTGCCAGTGGCATAAAGAGAACTGAAGAGGAAGATTGTGGGCTGTTCATTTTCTTGGAGAAGCTTCCCGAGGCTGGTTTTCCTGATGCAACTTGCCTGTTCTCGTCAGAGGAGGAGCCCGAGTCCTCACTGTCACCAGGGAACGGCTGCTATTCTTGTCAGAGAGCTCTGGTCTTCGCCTTGAGCATCGCTTCCTGGCTCCAGGGCAGGTCCCTCGGCTGGGGGCGCAGAGCCTTCTCCCTGACAGGGCAGGCTTTTAGCTTCCACCACTGGCCCTTGGGCCTTCCCGGTGCAGATCCCCGATATGGACTTGGATGAGACACTGCCGTGGGATCCAGGCCCTTGGCTGGATTCTTCTGGTCTCTAGTGCACGGACAGATCTCTTGCAGTGCTCTGCAACTGACTTTCTGGGTGAATATTATAAAATAATCCTATAAATTATGTGTCCTGTATTAAATCTATTCCCTTGCAAACCCTGACTACAACAACCGTCATAAAGGAAATGATTGTCATGAAGATGTTGCCCTCCCCACCAGGAAGAGGAGGACTCTCAAGACCTCTATCAGTTGACAAGGCACTGATTTCAATCTACACAGCGCACTTTATTGAAAAATAGTTGTTCACTGTATTTTTCCTGGTCGCATCTTATGACTTGCCTTCCCCACCCAGAAGTTCCAAACCTCTGTGTGTGTGTGTATGTGTGTGTGTGTGTGTGTTACCGGGAATTGAACTAAATGCCTTTGCACTGAGCAGCATCTCCAGCCCTTTTTTATTTTTTATTTTGAAACTGGTCCAAGTCACGAAGCTGCCCAGGCTGGGGTCAAACTTGCCAGCCTCCTGCCTCAGCCTTCCAGAGTTCTTGTGCCCCACCACACCTGGCCCCAAACCTCTTCCCTTGCTTTTGGTCTGAGTTGGTAGATACAAGGCCCCATTCTACCACCTCTCTGGGGGACTTGCCAGTGGACACACCCATGGGCAAGCTCTGTGCACACGCTAATAAACTTTTTCATTTCCCTCTTGTTGATCTCTCATGTGCAGCCCCAGCTCAGAACCCAGGGTGGGCAGAGGAAGATCTGTCTCCCCCCTGCATTACCAGCACTGGCGTTGCCAGTCTTTGCCAACTTAGTCATTCTGTAGCGTGTGCAGGGCGAGGAGCACTGTCCTTCCCGTACCTACCGCAAGGCTCATGGCCGAGACAGCTATGACAAGAGGGAAGCAGGACAAGTGTGTTGATTGTGAGTTTGGTGTGAGCCAGTAAGGAAACAGAAAACCGTCTTCATGGGCATCTTCCGGAAGTCTGACCAGAGGACACAGGGCCGGATGTGACGCTGTAAACAGGACTCGGCAAGGCCCTTTGTTCAGATCCTCTGCGCCTGTCTCTTGCTCAGTGAGGCCGTGTCGGACACAGCAGGTCGCAGGCTCTCCATGGCCGGCCTGGGGAGGCTGGGAGCAGTCACAGCCGCCCTGCTTCTGTGCTGCGCAAGCACCCCGGTGCTGCGTTTGGGAGAGTGGCCCGAGCCCCACTGTGCAGCGACGTCTTGCGTAGCCGTGGACACGAGACACCTCCCACCTGCCTCCCACTGGTCCCACTTCCGCCGCCTGGCTCCCGCCGCCTGTGGAGGTCGCGCCTCCTCCTGCGCATGCGTCCCTCATCGGCTCCGACGTGCGTCGTGGCGTCTTTCTCCTCCGTGGCCTGAGTCTGCATCCTTCATGGTCTCTTAGGGTGCACGGCTCTGGATGGTAACGTGTTCCTGCTCACTCGTGTGTTTCTCTAAGGAGACAGAAACACCCGTGAAGTGTTACCAAGCCCTTTCCTCCTCTGCACCACAGAGCGGTTCCTGTTTCCTCACAGAAGAGCCGTTGCTGCCGCTCTGTATTTAGACCGAAGCCCCCTGGGAAGGACATTTCAGTGTGGGTGTGAAGTGGGCAGGACACACAGTTTTGTTCCTGGACCGACGTGCAGGTGCCCTGCATCCTGTATTGGGAAGGTCACGTTTTCCGCATTGGGATTCAGTTCGAACACATTTGGGGCCGAAATGCACTGCAGTGACCTCTTCCTCCCTCACCTGGGTCCTCGGGCTGTCAGCAGAGGAATCCGTGTGGTGTGTATTCAAAATGCAGCTGCTGATGACCCCAGCCCGCACTCCGAGAGGGCCTGTCACAGGGCCACCTGGCCTGGCCCTCCGCCTCTGCCAGGCCACTTGGGCTCCTGGAGATCACTGTGCGGGGACAGTCGGGGACAGAGCGAGTTTGGGAGTCCCAGCAGTTCATCCTGAGGTCTTGGCATTAGTCTCTGTCTCAGTGGCCAGGTTGTAGTACCTGAGTTCACCACCGCTGACTTGAATTTCCCGAGCGAACTGCCCTCTCCCTTCGCCAACCCACAGGTGCTTCACCAAGCTCGCTGCGAAGTGATCCGTGAGCCAGTTTTCTGTCTCCGAATCACATCTCACCAGTTGTCTGGTCTGCCTGTGAGGGCTCATCGGTCAGGCAGCCATTGTCACATAACCACTGTTTGCAAAAGATGCTCCCAGGGCCAACTGTGTGTCTTCATGCCTCTCACCGTCCCTGGCTGGAGCACAGGGACCCGCAGCTTCCGACCAGCTGAGGGCACCGGGGTGACACTTGCCCTAAGAGGCCCTGGGAAGGCCGCTCAGAAGAGCAGGAGTCAGACTCCTGTGTGAGTTCAGGGAGGCCTCTGAGCTGGGTTGAGCTGGGTTTTGAAGAGGGTGGAGGAGTTTGCTGGGAGTAAGTGGGTGAGAGCTCTCGGGCAGAGGGAAAAGACACAGAGCCTCCAGGCGCACCAGGGGCTGGATAATCCCCCACTGAGCAGCCTCTCAGCCCCTCCAGCACCCGTGAGCTGTGTGGCAGGGCTCTGTGCTGTCGGCTTCCCAACACGGCCAACCTGGCTGCCGGGAAAATCCAACTCAAATCAGTGAGACTGAGTGAAGAGTGGCCGCCCACACCGCAGGCCAGCAGGACAGGTCCCCGTGGCCTCCCCGAACCTGGGCCCCAGGGCAGGCCCGGCGGTGAGCGCACGGGTTCAGCGAGCACAGGTGAAGTCAGGGGAACCCCATGGCACCCTCACTGCTCCCTGCACGGTGCCTGCAGGTGCCAGCTCTGCGTGGCCCGAGCCTTACATTCCCATCCCAAGGGACCGGAGAGGACTCAGAGGTGAGCCATGGAAGCTCACGAGCAAGCCTGGCGCCCGGGCCTCAGGGACAGCTCAGCGCCCACTGCCTCCTCTGCGCCTGACAGGTGACACTGCCCGCTGGGCGGGACCAGGGGGCTCTGAGGACAGCAGCTTTCCTGCCGGGTCGCCTGGACCCAGAGCTGGGCAGCAGGGAGAGTGACGGCTGCTTCTGCGCTGCTCACAGGAACAGGGGAGCCCCACTAATTCACTGTAAAAATCCAGTCAGGAGCACCCCAGGCTGAAAGCAAACCCCAGAAACGCCGAGTTTCAAACTGGAGGAAACTGACTCCTCGCGCATGTGCTGAAATGCAGCCCAGACCTGCTTTGCTCTGTTTCTTGCAGACAGTTTACCTTGGGCAGAAAGTGGAGCCAGGCAGTGCAGTTTTCTTGCACATCTCCTTTTATCACATTGGTCATTTTGATCGCTTGTCCGTGGACATGCATAGAATGGATCCAGCTCCTCCTGGCCATGAGGTTTCTCTCACCTGAGGATCCTCTTCCCTCATCGGTATCTGCCTTGCTGGCGATTTCTCCCTGGAGAAAGAGACCTCGGGCAGCACGGTGGAGGAAACGCTGACATCAGGTGAAGTCGTGATGCCTGCATTCAGAAAGGAAGCTGATGCTTAGCTGAACTGGATTAAAGCTTAACGTGGCCTGCGCCCACTGTGCTGTCCAAGGTCCCAGCTGCCACTGCCTCCTGTCCAGCACTCTGTCAGCTGTGTCACCACAGGGGTATGGAGAAGTGGAGTTGCTTTTCTACCTTCGACCTCGGCGACCTGGGAGTCTCACCCTTTTAGGTGGCAGGAGAGAAGGAAATAACTAAATATGCGACCATCTTCCATCCCACCCTGGACACAAAGGTGGCTCTAGACACTCGTGTCCTCGAAGAGAGTGGCTCAGGCTCTCGAGTCCACCTCTGCCCACTGGTCCCCTGGGGATGGTGGCCGAGTGTGTGGTGCAGGGGGTGCTTGTTGCCTGCACCCACACTGAAGTGGACTGAGGTGGACTCTCTGAGTGGCCTGAGTCCCGCCCTGGCCCCAGCTGCCCCGTAGCTGCTGTCCTCTCTGGACAGCTGGACACCTGTGTGTTTTATTGGTCTCTTCTCCTAACATCACAAGCTGACAAGCATGTCACCCGGGTGTCCTCAGCTCGGCGGCTCCTCTTCAGTGATGTGAACTGGCTCTGGATCTCTGACCCAGGCACCCCACTTGGACCTGGTGGGAGGTAAGCCTGTGCCCTGTGGGTCCCAAGGCAGTGCCTGGCCTCTGGCTGGCACCAAGGAGCCTCTTGACTGGACAGCACCCTGCCCGACTGCCTGTCTGCCTGCTCACACTGCCGTGTCTTACGCCTGAGTCACCTCTGATTCCATGTGCCTGGGAGGATGCCTGCCACCGTGCCTAGGAGATGGTCCTGACACTGAGCTACAGGGTGAATCCCTGACACGGGACTGCATCATGTCGAACTGGTAGCTGGATGCCGAGGACTTGTTTCCAAGGTCATTGCTGGTCACCTGCGGTAGTTTGGACACAGTTTTCCCCAAGACCATGTGTTTCCAATCTGTGGGGCTCTGGGAAGGTGGTGGAGCCTCTGGGAGCTGGGGCCTCACGGGAGGAAGTGAGGTCATTGTGGGCGTGGCCTTGAAGGGGGTGTTGGGACCGCAGATCCTCCCTGCTTCTTTCTTTGCATCTGGGCTGCTATGAGGTGAACAGTCCTCCTCTGGCCCCTTTTCCCACCGTGATGTATGGTGCCACCACAGACCCACAGGAATTGGACCAAGCAACCATGGACTGAAGCCTCTGAGACTGTGAGCCAAATAACCCTTTCTTCCTCATGAGTTGATTCTTTTCAGGTGTCTTGTCACAGTGATGGAAAGTTAGCCGGCACAGACCACATTTTGAATGTAGGCCTCTGTCAGCGCACTCCTGTGGTGGGAAGGTGAGGGACAGATACAGTTGGTGATACCTGCCCCCCGCGCAAGCTCCAGTCCCTAAGTCCAGGCCCCAGCCACAGGTCACTGCTTGTTTACTTTCACAGAGATTTTCTTCAGAAGTTTTCTTTCCAGCACTGTTTGTCAGGAGAGTGTGTCCTTCCCCCTCACCGAGCTCTCCTGACTTAGAGAGTCATGAAGTGTTTGCTTTAGCACTTTGTAGTTCAACCCTAGACTGAAAACCAATATTGAGTGTGGAAACCAATCTGGAAGAATCTTTCTGAATTTATGTGCTTGGCCACGTCTAAATTTGTGTGAATTACTAGTCAGGAAGTTAAAGTACAATTTGTCATCATAACTGGGATTCCAGACCAGCCTTAGACATTCAAAATAATGTTGAAAACTAGAGAAGTCCTCTCCTGACAGTGTCTTCCTGTCTGTTTTAGGAGTATTTAACTTTTAAAAATGATATTCTTTCCTGCTTTTATAGCAAATTAAGTGACTTTAAATATGAACACTTTCATTCTTTTTTTCAGCATAGCATCTCAAAGTTTATAGTAAGCTGAGCTCTTAAATTTATGATTTCTGTGTGCTTAAACTTGAATAACCATAGTGAAGTAGGAAAATAGAAACATTTGTGTTTAATTTTCTTCCTGGGAATTAGCGTTAGTATAAATGCCTGCATCATTTCCATTTAGAATGGTGATTTTGATGGAAGCTCACGAGTGTGTGTGAGTGAGTGTGAGTGAGTGTGTGTGAGTATGAGTGTGTGTGTTAGCACCTCGGGAAGAAGGAGAGGAAGGTGGTCCGGTGTGAGTTAGAACAGGATCACTCGGGCAGGAGCTCAGGTGTCCAACCTGCTTTGCTTCCGGTGCACTGAGAGTTTCTGCTCTTCACACTGCTGCAGATCTTTTGTAGCCATTTGCTCATCACTATCCACACAATTATCTAATGCACATGGTAATGACGCTGATTCCTGAACTCCCTGTGGGCAGGAATTCAAAAGCCTCATTGGCAGATCTGGAAGTGAGATGAAACTGCTCCTGTCCCTAACCCACCAACACACGGACTCCAACAGATTAGCTTCCTCAAGCGACTTCGTGACTGTCACGGGGAGAAATTAGGAGGCTCGATTCACACCAGTATCTCCCTCCTTGGGGCCTCACTTGGAAGTGTGGCCAGCACAGGGATGGACTGGAGGGAGTAGATTTGGGTAGGAACAGAGAGCTGGTGCTGAAGGCAGGCAGAGTTTCAATGCGGACCCAAAGCAAAGGCGCACATTGTGACCACATAGGCTGAAGGGGCAGAAGTGGCTCCTATTTCAAGTGCAATATGTGTGGAGAACTGGCTTGCAGCCAGAGAGCCCTGATCCCAGTTCTTACTCTGCTGCAGCCTGAGCAGTTGGTCCTGCCCCTCCCTGCCTCGGGACAGAGGTCCTGGGTAGAAGCTGGATCCGTTGGCAGCCTGAGAAGTCTGTTCTTGTTGGTGGCTGTACCCCATGCTGGGCAGTGTGGCCACCGGCCTCAGACTGTACCTTCTCCCATTCTGCCTCCCCTCAGGGAACCTCCTGGGGATGCTACTGAGCATTTGTTTCCTTAGCATTAGGGCCACTGTCTCGTACGGATTGCTCGTGGCCAGTAAGTGCTGGCTGGGGCCAGCCGCTCCCCACAGTGGCTGCAGTGTCCTTTGGTCCTGATTCCAGTTCATCAGGGGCCTCTCGGCTGCAGAGCCCACTGGGCAGAGTGGACAGCGCCCTCAAACCCGCCACTGGCAGCACAGGAGAGCCTGGCAGGCTGACCTTCCTCCCAGGGACCCACAGCCTGGTGGGCCTGGGCTTTCAGACTTGAACTTAGGCTGGACACTCTTCAGTTGCCTCTCTTCTGGCAGATCTTAAAACCTGCTGAAGAATTCAAATATGAACTCAGGTTCATTCCAGACTCTTATCTGAGGCTTTTTTCCCCCATTATTTTAAATCACAAAGCAATAAACCATCAGTCTGAGATTTTGCTAAAAATGTTTTGGCATCCTGAGCTTGTTTTTCTCAATAAAGTCAGGAGACATTCTTTGCCAAAACAGACACCGAGGTTTGTTGTGAAAGTCATTAAGATATAATCCAAGCCCGGTGCTGTTGTGAGTCATTTTGGGATTTTCTTTTTCAGTTTTCCTTCCAATCGTCTGGTTTCAACTTTAATTAACTTGGAAAAATAGGTTGTCCTCACCTTTATGCTCTTGAAAAATACATTTAAAATAGCTAAAACTTGAAAATGGCCCAAATGCCCATCAACTAGAGATGGGATCAAGAAAATGTGGTTTTTTAATAAAATGAAGTACAACTCAGCCATCAAAAATGAGAAATTAGAGACATTTATTGCTAAATGGATGCACATTGATGCGATACTCTTAAGTGAAATAAACAGGACACACATGTGTAAATACAGAATAGTTTCTCTGGTGTGAGAAACTGAAAGTGTAAATAAGGACTAAAATGTATAATAGGTCATGTGAAATAGGAAGAAAAGGGGCAAAGTGGGAGGGGTAGGGGAAAGGAAAGAGGGGAATGGAATTAATATGAGAAAAAGAAAAAATGGAAACAAAGTCTTTGTAAATAGGGAGGGATGGAGGGGTTGAAGGGAGAGCAGGGGAAGGGGGAAAAAATAAGAACCAAGAGAGACTATGTAAAGGTGCATATCTCCAATGATGAATGTCATTATGTTGTACACCTAAAATGTACCAATAAAAGGATATACAAAAAATACTTTTAAAAGAAGCAATATCCTTTAAATCCTATACCAACAGATTACAAATTAGGATTGGTGATTTGATAGTTTAATAGGAGAATTGTTGTTATTTTAAGTGACAGTTAATTAACCAGAGTAGAGTCCGATTGCCTGTTGGTTAGTAGGCAGAAGAAATTCAAGGCCCATTCCATGTACCCTGAGTTTCAGCTACGGCCAAGGACAGAAACAAAACAACAACATTTCAATAATCATCTCATACTGCTTCCTTTAAAAATGTCTTTGCAGTTGGTTCTTGAAAGAGGTAGTGGAAATATATATTTAAAGATGAGCATAAGCATCTAAATAAAAATCTGTCAAAGGCAAAAATAAGAAATGATAGGAATGTTGTATAGTGATTCAGATGTAACGAACACAAAACCAGGCACTGGTGAGGAAAGGGCTTTGGCGTGGTCTTTAGAATCCTTTTGAATATATGTTCCTATAGAGTTGGCTGTAGAAACCTTTTCCTTGTGGAATATGGTGTGAGAGGTGTACATTTTCAAAAAAGAAGGAAGTGGCCCATTATGTAATAAAGCTCAGAGTTGAGACTGAGTGACTTTTATAAATCACACATTGGAGGATCTATACTTTACTTTCTGGCTAATAGTCCTGACAGTCAGAGAGGTGAGAAGGCAGGTTCTGCCTGCAAACTGGAAATATTTACAAGCCATTACATCCTCTTCGATCTTTGGATTGCCTGACCTCTGGGAGGAGAGAGTTTTGGTAGATTCAGACTCTAGGATGAACAAATGCCCTGTGGAGATCGCTGGCTTCTGGCTCCTTGGTTCTCAGAGCAGAGCTCGTGCCCTGTCGCCCGTGATGCCCCGGGTCCGCCTCAGGCCCAGCGGCCCCTCGTGCCCTCCTCGTGTGAGCCTCCGCCTTAGTCTCGGGGTGCTGAGCAGGAGTTCGGAGCAAAGACAGCGGACGCCTGTCTTCACCGTCCTCTCCTCGCTTCCGGGAGCAGGGGTGTGGAATCTCCTCCACGCACCGTCCGGAAGCTCCGGCGCGGCACAGGTTCCCGGCGCGGGGTCCCGCACTCAGGCCGCTTCCTGGGCAGGGCAGCGGGCTGAAAGCCTCGCCCGTGCCCGCTGCCGCTGCGAGTCCTCCCTCAGGATGCCGCGCGTGTGCGGCCAGTGCCAGTGGCCAAGGGGCTGAGCAGCGCCGGGCTGCTGTGGGCCGACTCCCTTTGCTCTGTGCCCGGTACTGGGTGAAAGGGGTTCGTTTGGGGTGTGAAGTCTGTGCGGCCCGTGAGCAATGTTCGAGTTGCCTGGGCTGCCACACGGAAATGCTGCGGCCTGGGGCTTAGCGGGAGGGAGCCACACAGTCCCGGAGCTACAGTCGGGGAGTTGAATTCAAGGTGTGCGCAGGCGGCTCCTTGCAGGCCTCTCTCCTCGGCTGGCATACGTCACCTTCTCGCCGTGTGCCCGAGTGGTCTCTCCTCGGTGCCTGCACGTCCCTGGTGTCTCTGTCCGAGTTTCCTCTCCTGTAGGAACAGCTGCCGGGCTGGCTGGGGCACCCTAAGGGCTTCGTAGGCCCCGGGCTCACGGCTCTGTCCCTAAGCACAATCTCATTCTAAGGCACCGAGGACAGGCAGGCTTCGATGGTCAGTGATAAGGACAGAGCGGTAGACACAGCCAGACCGCAACAAGGCTGACCTCACACAGTATGAGACATGAGCCTGGCCTGGTTACCAGGACCACAGGTGTGGCAACACCCTCAGCCAGGGACACTTTTCACTCGAGGGACTTTTTTGTTTCATAACCGAGAGGCAGTGTCGGAATGGCATCCGCTGCTGGAGAGAGGGAGGCACACACCACCCTGCCCTGCGCTGACGAAGAGCTACCTGGGCCTCGAGGCCATCAGTCTGTTGCTGAGCTGGAAAACCTGGCTGGAGAGGCTTGGGACATCTGCCAGGTGTGTGACCTCCGTGTGGTGCTTCCCGCTGTGCTCCTTGTGCTGGGCAACATGAGAATCTGTTGCAGCTCTTAGGTCGTAGCCTTGCTCCTGGGAGGCTCTCAGCAACCTTGAGTGCTTTATAAATTTCTCACCTGCAGATGCCCGCAGAGCTGGGAGGAGTTGGCATTGGGCAGCATCCAGCCCCAGAAAGGGATGGACTGAGCCAGGCAGGTAGGTAATGTGGGCCACAAGAGAGCAAGGCCGTGACTTGCAGAAAGAGACAGGATTGCACACTTTCTTTGGCTGTTTCCAGCCTCAGTGTGTCTCATCGGGTGAAATATGGCTTGAATTGGGGGCGGCCCCTTCTCTGAATATAAGTGGTTACGGCATGTGTTTCCAGCATCTGTGTCCTGCTTCTTCCTGGAGATCATTTAGGAAGAGGCTGCCGGCCGCAGGATGGAGAGCTGCTGGTGTCAGGTCCAGAGCGAGAGGAGGAGAGGGCTGTGGGAGGACCCCGTCAGGGGCTCGTGCTGATTAGCAGGGGCAGGAGCCAGCTCCATGTCCTGCCGGGTGCACTGCTCCTGCACAGAAAGGCTCCTGCCCTCCCTTCCCTTCTTCCTGACTTCTGCACTGGGGGTTGAACCTAGGGCCTTGGCATTGAGCTGTACCCCTGCCTCTTTACTTTTTGTTTTGAGGGAGAGGGTCTCACTAAGTAGTCCAAGCTGTCCTGGAACTGGCAGTCCCCTGCCTCAGCTTCCTGTAGCTAGAATTTCTGGTGCGCACACTGCACCTGGTAAGGAAATGCTCTTGGAGCAGCTCTGTGAGGAGGAAGAGAGGTCATTTAGCAGGATTCGGTGTTAATAAGGAGCCCATTCCCTGAGCATCTGCCGTGTATCAGCCCTGCGTTCTCGGACCACTCGGTCCTCAGAGGTCTGTGACGATGTTTGTCTCCATGTGCAGATTCAGAACGGAGGCTCCGCCAGGCGCCACACCTGGAGTACAGATGGCCGTGCTGAGCAATGGTTCCCGGTTTCTCTCTCCCCATCGCCACCACCAAGCCACCTACTGGAAATTAATCCAGTGAATAATGATGCATTGAGATCACTAAAATTGTGCCCTGTAAATGAAACTGCACACTGTTCACTTTCCTCACCCCCCCCCTTCTCCTCTGGCTCCACTTCCTGCCTTCCAAGTGGGACTTTCTGAGCGGAACTGAGCCCAAGCTTCAGGAACTCCCCTGGAAGCTGCAGAGAAGCCGTTGGCCAGTCACTTGGCCACCAGGAAGGCTTGGGAAGTGTCCTGCAGCACTCCGAGGGCCTTCACGGAGGTCTCTCAGCTGCCTGTGCTCATCAGCTCCTGCCCAGGCCCACACAGAAGGGCTCTGATGGGCCGTCCTGGGCCACGTTGTTCCGTTTGGCACCATCTCACAACGTGACCAAGGAAGCCACGAGAGCCCGTGTGGACTGGAGCATCGCCATGAGCCATGGGGCTGTAACTCAGAGGCCTCCGCGATGCTGGCCAGCAGTGTGTTCTCTCTCCACTCGGCTCGGGGTGCACCGAGGGCCCCACAGTGGCTCTGTGAGCAGAGAAGGGCTGTGCAGACTCGGGCCGGGGGCCCACAGTGTGGGAATCCTGGCCTTGCAGCCCCCAGAAACCAGGTCTCGGGGAAGTTAGTTCACCTCACTGCGCTTTGTTTGTGTCTTCATGGGATGTGGACAATTGTGCGTCTTGGGCTTTTTACATTTTAAAATGTCAACTGGTTAATAACGATGGAGGGTGTTCCCAGTGTATGGTGGGATGACCTGATGACCTACACATCGCGGAACTATCAGGGTGGTCAAATGCATGCAGGCATCCATCACCGCTGGGCTGTGCTTAGAGCCCAGGATTGTTCTCAGCTGGAAGTGAAGTTACACCGGCATTTCCCCTTCCCTTCCCCTCCCAGCTTCTGGTAACCACCATTCTACTTCCCGATGGGTCTAACTCTTAGGTTGCACGTGTCAGAGAGACAGTGCAGGGTTTGTCTTTCTGTGTCTGGCTACTCTCACTAAGCGTAAGGTCCTCCAGGTTCATCCATGTTTTCTCTTCACAGCTGAATAATATTCCACTGTACACAGGAACCACAGTTCCTTATTGGCTCACCTACTCATGGGTACTGAAGCTGCTTCCACATCTTGGTTATTGGAAACAATGCTGCAGTGGCTGTGGGTGCAGATGTGTCTCTGAGATTATATTTCTTTGGATGTATATCCGGAAGAGGGATTTGCAAGATCCACAGGGTAATAGTTCTATTCTTAATTTATTGAAGAAGTTGCTTACCATTTTCCATAATGGATGTGATGATTTACATTCCCACCAAAGTGTGCCAGGTCCCCCTCCTGCCTCTGCACCAGGACTTGTTAGCTCCTGTTTTGCACAGTAGCCTAGCAGGTGTGAGTTGGTTCCTCACTGCGGTTCTGACTTGTGTTTCCCTGTTGATCAGAGATGTTGAGCATTTGTTCATGCTGTTGGCCATTTCTGTAGCAGATGTCCCTGCCCAGGACTAGCAGGCTCTGAGTGGCTTCTTGCCTCCTTAATTTGGCTATATTGTTTTATGTCAGGAATCAGACCAAAGCCTCACATGACTCAAATGGGCTTGTCAGCTAGCCAAGTTGGGCTAGCATTGCTCCTTTGCTAACGGCTGTCACTGAGGAGTCCTAGGCCCCGGTCTGTGAGGTGCAGGGCTCTGCTGAGAAATGTGCAGCTGAGGTCAGCGTGACCCCAGTTAAAACCCTTTTGCCTGAATTACGGCTTCTCACTGACCCGATGGGTTGCTTGCTAATTGCACCCCGTCCCAGCACCGGTTTGTTCTGTCCAAGCAAGATCAGCAGTGCTTCCTCCCTAGCAGCCCTGCCTGGCGCCGTCATGCCAGGTGTTCGGCAGTGTTCCACTAGGTGCCTTCAAAGCATACCCGGCTCCCGATTCCTTCCCACAGCGTATTCAATAGATACCGCGTGCTCTGGGGGGCCTTGTCTCTGTTGCTACCAGCAGCACCAATCATGCCCCAAGACTCAGCTTCTTCACTCTAAGTCACGTTTCCTGTCTGTTCTTTAATTCACCTTGTGCTGCAGTGACTCACAGGAGGCCAGAACCCTTAGCAGAAGTTCTGGCAAGGCCCCCTTCCCCACTCCCTATGCCTTTCTATGTCTTCCTTGGAAAAATGTCTACCCAGGACCCTTGTCCTGCTTAGCAATTGGGTCATTAGTTTCCTGGGCCCTTGTGCAGATGTGTAAGATGGTCTGGTGCATGGCACAGACTTAGTGCTTGGGAGTTCTCATGACTCCGGTGGTCATGAGGGCTAAAGCATGAAAATCACTCCACTGAGGAACATTAAAGGACCTGTGTCTCAGCTCTGAGGAGAGAAGTGCATCAGAACAGTTTCCACACAAGCCAGGGTCTTTGTGCTGGGGGCTGCCTGCCTCCCTGTGTCCTGCTGCATCCAGTGTGGAGGCTATGGCCACCGTCCAAATGCAGTGAACAGGAGGATGTGCCCAGAAGGCAGACAGCCTGGGGTCAGCCCAGGTCAAGGGCAGCCCAGCTCTGCCACTGGTAAAACTGGCCGGCCTCCCTCACACTGGGTTTGCTCATCTGGAAAGCGAGGATAACGATGCTGGGAGATGCGGAGAGAGAGAGGCTGTGCGGACCATGCTAGCCCAGTGCCAGGAGCACAGCCGCACTGCACTTGTTTGCATTTACACTTTACTCCAAGGCCGGCACGTCCAGATGGATGAGGACACTGCGAAGTGGCGTAGAAAGGAAGCAGGGTCTCCCTTTGAGAAGGCGTCTAATGAGCCTGGGAGACTGTTGGTGTGGTGCTCAGGAGGGAGTTCTCGGTGCCCTGGAGACCCAGGGACTCAGCATGAGAAGGAACATACCTGGGGAGCCTCACACCATGAGCAGAGCCTTTCTCCCGAGCCCCAGCTTCCTCTCTGTTGCTATGAAGGCTGGCGTCTCCTTTCCAACTTCCTGCTGCCATATTGCCACTCCGGTGATTTCCCTGACAATGTGGTAGATAGCATTTGGATACTTGCAAAGTGAGCCCCACTTTGATGACTTGTCTCTCCATGCTTTATCAACTCATGTGAGCAGAGGTTCTTAGGCGGGAAATTTCAGGGTGGGATCCTGCAAGAATAATCCCCTTGAATACACACATGTCACAGAACCATGAAGCTTGTGCTCTCTGCTTTCCCGATTTCTGCTGACAGGAAAGGAAACATGATCTCCCCATGGTATTTTAATGCATTCCCTCTTTGCTTCTGTCTTTTATGACCTATGAGAAGCTATGTTTTCCTTCAGGGGTTTGGCACTGTAATTCTCTCCAGTGCCACCAGTTAAGGATAAAGCATTTGGGGTGCAGGGAGCAGGAGCAAATGAACTCAGAAGCAAGTCGTATCCTGTTTTTCTGCAAATAGTTTGAAAACAGGAAACAAGAAATGCAGAAAATATGATGTGTTGTCCCAGATTGTTTCTAAAGCAAATGCTTTCTAAAAGTAGAAGAGATTTTTTTTCTACTGTGTAATTGCTCGCTCCTGCATGTCCAGTGGACACTTTCAGCAGGGACACACATTGGAGAATCCCTGGTTGTCCAGGTCATTCCAAAATATCTGCTGAGCAGCTAATATGCAGAGGGCAACACTGAGAAGGGACAACAGATGCAGACGAGACACACACCAGCCACAACAGTGAGGGGACCCCAGTACAGGCTTGTGGGCACAGAGCAGGGATCCTCACCTGGTTTGTGTTCTCAGGGACTTTCCAAGAAGTGAGAATTGAGCTGGCTGCTGAGGAACCGGAGAGAATTATCAGCAAAGTCTTGGGGTAGTAAATGAGAGGAAAAGGCACACGCAAAACTGGAAGATAAAGCTATTCCAGTGGCAGTGGTCATTATTTAAATGCTACTTAGTGTCATAAAAGTCAGAAAAAGGTCTGAGCCTGTGACTCTTCAATATAGATCCAGGCTTAGACCCGTTTTCATGTGAGTTTAACTCACGTGGAAAGAGGACATTGTTCTCCACAGTTAGAACAGCGCTCTTGTAACCAGAAGTGGAGCTGAAGGTCCTTTGTCTTGTAGTCGTGATCCATGGCAATCACATCACTAAGAATAACAGCCTCCAGAGAAAGATGAACAAATCCATCACTGAGTCCATTTAGCACCCAGTCACTTAAATAAATATCCTCTCAGCTAAATTACTTTCTCCATCAGTGTCAGTGACAGAAGAAGTTCCTGGGAGCTTTTGTTTGATGCTAGAAGGGAAGAGCAGAGGGACGGGCACAATGGAAGAGGAATTTCTCACATAGTTACAGTATCTATCAGTGCTGTGAAGTAAGGGCAGGATTCTGAACACCAAGGGTAAAGTATTCAGCCTCAGGGTGTCTCAGTCACCTGGGGAGGAAAAGTTAACAAGCACAAGACCCATTGTAGCACCTGTTCAGGACAGTGGGGAGCACGGTGACTGTTTTGCAGGTGGCTTTTTAAGGTCTCCCTAATCTCTAGTGAATCTCCTGTCTTTCTGTTCTACTATTCTATCAGTACGTGCATATGTTACAGAATCATGATGTTCCTCTTGGGGCACTGGTCCATGTGTATAGCACGTCTGGCACATTTTCTGTCCCTTTACCCCATTAAGGTTTGCGTGTAGATGTTCCCGCAAAGCTGCTTGCTATCATTTTAGGGAGGTGGCTGGCTGCAGGAGGTGTGAACGTGGATTAAAGATGTGATGCTGAGGTGAGGGGTGTGTGGTACTAAATTGGTCCACTGATTGGAATTAGCACAGTTCTGGGGTGGCTGAATGGATTTACTGAAGACAGAAGCCCCACCCTGGGTGAAGGTGGTGTAGCCTGGATGGGATAAAAGATGTGCAGAGGTGTTTCTCTCCCACTCATAAAGCAAACCTCGTTCTGCCTCCAGCAATTTGTCAGTTGCCACTCTAGGGGACCTACACATTTAGGGCTCCAGTGACTTCTGCCCCAGATGCCCACACCATGGTGGGAATCCACTTAGCCACATGGGAGCCTGCAGGACACACCCCCAGGAGCCCCACTCCATCCAGTCTGCGCCAAGCACACCAGCGGGCAGGGACCAGCCAGAAGGTGAGGACCCCTCACCACTGGCCATGACCACTATGGCAATCCACTTAGAGACATGGGAGCCTGCAGGACACACCCCCCCCATCCCCACTCTGGCCTCCTGGCTGTGCCGCTACCTGGTTCCACACTACAAAGACACAGGGGACACCAGGCCACCATACTGGTAAGTTGGAGGGATCGTCACTGCCTATCAGAACCTGGACTATCGTCACAGGAAAGGCAGCTGGAACCTGCAGTAGAACCTTGCAGAGTTCAACCCTGCAGGAGGACAGGGAGCTCAACTTGGGACTTGCAGCCAGAAATCTGCCTGAATCCCACAGGTCTGCGACTGGCTTGCTGAGACTCACTGATTTATATCTGCACATGGCTGCCCACATTGTCTATTGTGACAGCAGAGACATACCCTGGAGGAGGCCCTTCATTTTCATTTTTACTTTTTATTTGTTATTTTCAAAATTATTATTATTGGGGTTTTTTTTCTCTTATTTTTACTTTTTTTTCCTACTCTTTTCAAATTTTTATTTTTCTCTTCTTTTTTTCCTTCTTTTCTCTTTCCTTTCTCTCTCTCTCTCTCACACACTCTCTTGCTGTCCCACAATGTTCTTCAGCTCCCTTTTTGTTCCTGTTCTGGCCCTAATTTGGATTTCTTCTTTATTTTTCTTTTCTTCCCTTTTTCATTCTCTTGCCTGTGTCCTCTGGCCTCACTGCTAACCTTCTCCTATCCTTCTGCCTATTTATCCCTCCCTCCACAACTCCTTCTAACTCCCCATCCTGAAGGGTAAAGTTGGAATATTGAAGAGTTTATTCACTATAAACATATGTTGAGTTGGTCCTCGATTTTGATTTAATTCACACAGTTAAGGGTGATAGATTAATAATTTTCACAAATTGTTATTTTCTAAGATGTACTTGATGCTATGGTGTTGCTGATTGTATCACTTGGGCTAAGGTGTTGTGATTGATCTACTCAGTGGTCCTTCCTGGTATAATGAAAATGAGATAGCCTCAGAGTTATTAGAGACTCAAAACCTAAAGACCAGCTATGTCTGGAAGACACCTCTGAGAAGCAATCATTCCATAAGGGTTCTAATTACAAGCAACAAAGATACTTACAATAAGCAATTTCAAAGTAACCCAGAAATGAAATCAAGAGAAGACATTTAAACAAGGCACAAACTCTGACTTCCACCCCACCAAGGGTTAATTCTGGGGAAAACTAGGTGAAAAAGTCTGATAACCAACCACCTGGACACCCTGAACTGATAGCACAGGAAGTAACAAAACAGATGAATGAAGCTCTAGAAAAATTCAAAGCAGAAATAATCTCTCAGATAACTACAGAGATGGTTAGCAGAGTGAAAGACATGATTAGAGGCTCTAGAACAGAAACAAACAACAAAATAGAAGAGCTCAGAAACATGCTAGAAGCCATGAATACCCAGCATAAGAAAGAAATGGAAACCATGAAACAGATTCAAACAGATATTCAGGAGATTAAAAACTCCATTGAAAGTATGCACAGTAGGTTAAGGGAATCTGAAGATAGAATATCAGATATAGAAGACAGGATGTGGTGAAGGACCATGAAAACAGAGATTTCTTAAAAATAGTAAGGGACCATGAGAAGTGAATCCAGCAGCTGTTAGATGATGCAAAGAAGAATAACATAAGACCAATAGGAGTCTAGAAAAAGCAGAAGAAAGTATAAGTGACATAAAAAACTGTTCAAAGAAGTAATAGTTGAAAACTTCGCAGACAGAGGTAGAGAATCAGACATACAGATAAGTGAGGCATGTAGAACTCCAACTAGCCACGATAAAAAAAATCTACACCTAGACATATAGTAGTCAAGATCCCAGAAACCCAGCAGAAGAACAAAATCCTACAAGCAGTTAGAGAAAAGAAACAAATCACCTACAAAGGAAAGCCAATCAGAATCACAGCAGACTTCTCAACACAAAC
>NW_004625018.1:93530-133010 GCF_000247695.1 Heterocephalus glaber
GGGAAAGGAAAGAAGGGAAAAGAAAAAATATGAGAAAAGGAAAAAATGGAAACAAAGACTTTGTAAATAAGGAAGGGTGGAGGGGGTGAAGGGAGGGCAGGGGAAGGGGAAAAAATAAGAACCAAGATGCATCAAGTAAAGGTACAAGATCCCAATGATGAATGTAACTGTACTGTATACCTAAAATGTACCAATGAACTTAATGGAAAAAAATAAAAATAATGAAAATAAAGACCCGAACACAGTACTTTCATTCCCATTAAAATATCTGTGCCTAATTTCAGCTGTTCTTCGCTTGACAGCTTATGTCCCCCCATGGAAGGCGATGCAGTGTGTGCTGCTACTGGTCTCCATCATAATGATGGGAAACTGTTGGAAAGATTCTGGCAATTGTTTTAAGTGTTATTTTATCCCAGACACTCAAATGTAGATGTATATTTTAAAATGTGTGCAAAACTGTAACATGAAAACAGTCTATAGAATTCTTTCATTGGCATGACTTGTGAATTCCAGTGCATGTATAAAAAGCTAAGTGATCAATAACAGCTAATTTGGAGGGGGTCTGTGTGTGGTATAACAGAATGCTTTGCTTTATAAAATAACTCTCCAACAAAGATGGTTTAAGTAGCACTCCCACTCAGTTCGTTTAACAGAATCATGAAGATAAAGAAATTCCTTAGCACTTTGCTGTGCATTTAATTTCTTAGGGACGTTTCTACCGAGTGAAGTAAGGTGCTTCCATGTTTGTATTTCATTCGGGGATCATTGTGAAGGCAGCATCCTGGGCTTAGCGTGGCATGTGCAGTCACGACATACCCTCGTCTTTGCCTCTGTTGGGGGAGGCTGAGGTGCGGCAGGATTTACTGTTCCGCAGGATACGTGGTGAGGTGAGTGAGATGCAGGTTGTGGACCCAGGAGGGACATCTAGATCAGACGAGAAAAGTGTGGGCTCCGTGGCACGGTGGGTGGGACCGCACCGGTTACTGATTTCTTGCTAGCCTTTCTTTCTGAAGTAAGATGGATCTCTGTGTCATTTTAATCTGCATTTCTCCATGCCCAGAGAGGTTGAGCATTTTTTTCACTCACCCATTACCTGTTTGTGGTTCTGAGAATGGTCTGCTGAGATGTCTAATTTTGATTGAGTCTTTTATTTGGGGGGGTCTGGACTTTTGAGCTCTTTACATTATCTAGCTATTAGTCCTCTGTCCGAGGTATAGATGGCAAATTTTTCCCCATTCTGTAGGTTGTCTCTTCATTCTGTTGGTTGCTTCCTTTGCTGTTTAAATTTGCTATGATCCTGTTGATTCTTGATGTTATTTCTTCTGCAGTCAGGGTTCTGTTCAGAAAGTCCTTACCTGTGCCCCTGTCTTCAAGGGTTTCACCTGTTTTATCTCCCAGCAGATTAAGGGTTCCTGTTTTAGTATCTAGGGCTTTGATCTGTTTTGATTTTATTTTTATGCATGGTGATAGATATGGGCCCAGATTCAATCTTCTGCATGTGTGTAGCCAGTTTTCCCAGCACCATGTGTTAAAGAGGCTGTCTCTCCTCCAGAGTATGTTTTCGGCCCCTTTATCAAAGATCAGATGGCTTAATATGCCTGGTGTTGTTTCTGTGTCTTCTATTCTATTCCACTGATTCTAGTTTTGTGCCAGTACCATGCTGTTTTTGTCCCGAGTTAGAGTCATCATAATTACAGTGATACATGCATACCCATGTTTATCACAGCGCAACTCATAAACCTAAATCTTGAAAGTAGCCTGCACTCCACCAGCAGATGAATGGTAAAGAAAATGTGGTATTTATACAAATAAAGTACTATTCTGACATAAAGAAGGACCTATTTTAGTCTTTATAGGTAAACAAATGCACCTTGAGGCCATAATATTAAGTGAAATGAATCAGACACCCAAACAAATATCACATAGCTTCTCTTATATGAGAAACCCAAAGTACAAATAATTTAAAGAGCAAAACAAAAGATAGGAAACAGGAAGATAGATCTTTGGTAAATAGGAAGGGGACCTTGAGAAGGAGGGAGGGGGTAGAGAAGGAGAAGGGGAATACAAAGAATTAAGATGTGTTATGTACACGTGCCAACTCCCCACAATGAGTGTGGCCCTTGTGTACCACAAACATGAACTAATAAAAATCAAGAAGTCACTGGGTGGTACTGAGCTCAGCTTTGAAGAGTGAGCATCCATTAGCCAGCCCAGAAAGGGGAAGGAACGTGTGGTTACAGAGAACGCCTGCAGGAGCTCTCCTAAGACGGGACATGTCGCAACATGGCTTGGGACCTCTGTGTATGCCCAAGCAGGGGAACTTCAGATAGTGACAGGCAACAGCCACACTTGCTTGCTTTACTCCTGTTCACTGCTCAGGCTTTCCCCACTGCCTTGGCTGTTTCCTGTTCTTCCTTGCTAGATTCTTCAATTTCCAAAGGCGCGATCCTTGGGCCTCTCCCTTATCTGATCTTGTGCCTTAGTGATTTCCTTCTGTCCTGGTCTTCCAACACATGAGGACACAGCATCGTCCCCTCCCAGCAGTGGAGCAAAGGTGCCATCCTGGAAGCAGAGAGCAGCCCTCACTAGACCATGGAAGCTGCTGGTGCTTGGTCATGGACTTTGCAGCCTCCAGACCTGTGAGAAAATAATACTCTATTCTATACATGACTTAGTCTCTGGTATTCTGTTATAGCAGCACAGAAAGGACTGAGACAGAAACTGGACCAAGAGACCTCTTAGCTGTTGGAGGGGCCAACCACTCTCAAATATAGATATTTCAACCTAAATTTCCAAAACCAAACTGTCTTTTCAGCCTTTCTCCGTGGATAACAGACCCTTCAGACTCAAAATGTCCAACACTAAACTGTGAACTTCCCCTACTAACCTGCCTTCCCCTGTGGACTTCCTGTCTCACATGGCCACTGTTCTTCCAGTTGCTCAAGCTAGAACACTATGGGTTATTTTTCTTTACTGAGGTGAAATTCACAGAATGTGAAATCCATCTTTAATCCATTGTATTTTGGGGGGGAGTACCGGGGATCAAACTCGCGACCTTGAGCTTGCGAGGCAGGGGGCAAAACCAGAGCTAAATCCCCAGCCCCCATCTCTAATCCATTATCAAGTGTACAGTCAGTGGCTTTTGGTGCAGTGCTGCACAAGCATCACCATGGTCTCCAGAACATTTTCCTCACCCCCGGAAGGGGTCCCATTACCCTGAGCAGCCATTCCCCACCTCCTGTGTTCCCCAGCATTAATCTCCATTCTGTAGCTGTGTCCTGTTCCGGACATTTCATACGAATAGGATTAGATGCACTTGGCCTCTTGTGTCTGGTTTTGGCTTCTTTCACTTAGCAGCATCTTCAGATTTCGTCCTTGGGTCCACTCCTGGTCCACACCTGTCTCAGACCTGGTCCATCAAGGAACTCTACTGGAAACTGTCTTCAGAGTGGATCTGCATCGCTGCCCTCTCAGTTTCTCCACTTCTCCCTTCCCCACGTGGCAGCCTAGCAGGTGTCTGTGTTTTGGCCATGGCTGCTACCCCATCTCCCTGCCTGTAGCCCTGCCTCCCTCCAGTGGGTCTGTTCCTAGGACCTGAATCACATGCTGCTGCTCCTCCATCCAAGCCCTGCAGTGACTCCTGATTTCACTCAGCAGCACACAAGGTCCCCAGGAGCCACATGACTTCTCAGGGAGGTGACTAAAGAGCATCACCATCCAGGCCTTGCTCTTCAAGCCACTCAGGCCTTCCTACCATTCCTCCAGCATATCATGGTCCTGTGTGGAGGGCTTTGTGCTCCCTCTTCCCTCTTCCCAGGATGCAACCCACTCACTCCCTTCATGCCCTTCCCATGGGTCACTTACTCAGTGTCTGGATCACTGTGCATCCAGTTGCCAGGACACAGTACCAAGACCCACAATTTAAAGGAGGAGCTGTTCAAATTATTGGCTCATGTTTTGAGGAGATTCAGTCCATGGCTGGCTGGCTCTGAGGTGGGAACATCATACTGGAAGGGTGTGGTGGGGCAAAGCTGTTTAGTTCATGGTGGCTGGGGAACAGAACAGAGGAGAAGGGGCCAGGGACCAGACTTAGATGCCAAGGCTACACCACACGGCCCATCCAGACACACCCAGAGAAGATCACAAAGCCAATTGAGCTGACACCCCACCCTCAATTCCACACAGCAGCTCCTCTTCCAACAAGGAAAGCTGCATCTTGTCTTCCCGTCCTGCATCCCGATCTCTGTTACCCTGCCCTCATACATTCTTCTAGAACGAATATCACCCTTTTGTCTTGTCACTTATTTATTTCTTTGTTCATTTCTTACGTGAATATCTCCAACAAGAGTGAACTCCCCTAGGTGGAATCTTTGGCTATTTTGTCACAGATGTACTGCAAGTTGCCTGATGAATATTTGTTGACTTAAATAAATTAATAAAAATTAAAATATCATACAATATTTCTAGGACTGACTACCACTTATTGGCCTTTTTATGTGCCAGGAACTCAGTGAAGACCCATTCTTACAGTATTTATCTCATTTAGTCCTCACCAATAAGTCTGTGAGATAGATGAGCATTTCTCCCACTTCTAGATGAATAACAAAACTCAGAGAGGCCAGTAACCTGCCCAGCTTCATAGCTCCTGACAGCTCAGCACTTTCAGATTTTGTGCTCTCAGGACCATCTCTGCACTACTGGAGAAGTCGTAGGGGGATTCTCAAATTTTCTCCTGAAGTGTGAGGACAGAGTGTGGGAAACTTTCAGCAGGGGCGTGATGGGATAAGCATTTTTTACACGGAGTGTGGTGGCTGAGTGAGGTGCCCCTCGCTGAAGATGGCCAGGCCCCAACCCCAGATCGGACAATCTGTCACCCAGAGGGATTTGATGATGTGACTCAGTTGGAGATCCAGACACGGGGCATTTGCCTTGGATGTGGAAGTGTCGCTCCGGGGCGCATTGAAGGAGGAGCTGTGTGCTCTGCAGCGTCTCTGGTGAGCATCGTAGCTGTGGTCAGCCCCTGATCCAAAGGCTGGCCTGTGACCCCAGGTGGTGTTGGCTGCTGAGGAAGCTCTTGACCTGTTGTTTGAATTCTTGTCTCACCAGGCACTGGCGCTTGAGTGACGACCTCCTTAGCTGGGTCTGGAGGCCGAGAGGAAAGCTCCTGCACAATCGAAGAAGCTCTGGCTTCTGAAGCCCATGGTGGACTTCTGCTGAGCTCCGGGCTCAGAGGTCCAGCTGTCACCGGAATCAGGTTTGGTTGTGGAAGCGTCACCCAGCAGTGCCTTGGAGGGACAGCTGCAGACTTCTCCAGGAAGTTCACCATCTGCACTGGGTTTTGGCACGATGGTGACTTCCAAGTCCAAAGGATGAGATGCAACACTGGGCAGTCGTGGCAGCAGAGCTTGCTCCTGAGCTGGTGGTGGGACTGTCCTCTCATAATGGGCTGGAGGGTGAGCTACGCTCTCATTGGGTGGCTCATATGGACACTGAGATGGATCCCCCAGCTGGGTTGGACAAAGTTGGAGCTCCTTGGGAAGCTCTGGAGGGGGAGATGGGGCTGGCAGCAGCCCTGGAAGGAGTTTCCCCTCAGGGAGCTCTTCAGGCTGAGGTGGCAGCCTCTGCTGAGCTGGAGAAGGTTCCATCTCATTAGGTGGCCCTGAAGCTGTGTCGACAGCCTCCTGGGGCACTGGAGATGGCTCTATTTGCTTGGGTAGCTCTGACGGTTGGGTTGAAAATGTTATGCTTTCGCCAAAGTGAAAACAACAGTAGTGCTCACAGAGGGCCCCACTGCTGAGCTGAGAGCTGTTGCTGGACGGGTGCAGCAGGGGGGTTTGGGGACCAAGCTGAGCTCTCCTGCTGGCATGGAGAATAATCCTCAGGAAGCTCTGCAGGCTGACTTGGGACCCTGCTATGGGATGCAGAAGGTTCATCCTTCATGGCAGGGTTGGACTGCTGAGTTGGAACCGCTTGCTTGTCAGTGAAAGGTCCAAACTGCTCAGGGGCCTCCTCTTCTGCTGAACTTTCAGTCTCAACCTCATTAGTCACCTCTGGAGGCTTAACAGTGACACAGTCCAATGCTGGAGGCTGCACTTGGTCAACATCCAGAGGACAAACTGTTGCCTTGTGATGTTCTAGAGCTCCCTGGTGATGTTGGGGAGCTCTGGAGGCTGAGCTGTAGCTTCTTGAGGGATGTACAGATGTGGCCTCCTGCTGGGTTTAAGAAGGTTCACCCTCCTCAGAAGCCTAGGTCCCATCTGTGGTCTCCTGCTGGCTGGAGAGGTTTGCTCAGCCTGAACAGGTTCTGAAGATGGAGCTGGAGCCTCCTGTTGGAAATGTAAGGGTTCAACTCCTTCAGAGGGATCTGGAGGCAGACTTGGGGCCTCCTTCTGCATCACAGGAGGTTCCACATTATCCAGTGGAACTGAGGGTTGAGCTGTAGCCTCATGGTGGGTTAGGGAAGTTCCCACCTCTGCAGTGGGTGCAGGTGTCCTGGTGAGCTGCAGGTCTGAAGGTGTCACAGTCACCTTGGGCAGTGTCAATACTTGGCTTGATGGTGACCTGAGTTGAAATTGTGACTTAATCCACACTCTCCGGAGGGAACACTGAAGCTGGAGTGTTTTCCTGGACCCGAGGTTTGTCTTCCCTGGGAAACTTTGCAAGCTGAGCTGGAGCTACCAGCTGGTTCTCAGAAGATTCAGCCTCCTCAGCAGCCTCAGAAGGTTGAGCTGGCTGTTCCTGCTCATGGGGAGGTTCAGCCTCTACAGGAGAGCATGGAGGCGGAGAAGGGGCCTCCTGCTGGGCTGGAGAAGATTCAACCCCCTGGTAGGCTCTGACGTTGTGGTAAGTTCCACATCCACTGGCTTCGTTATCACAATGGACAAGCTATGATTGGAAGCTAGATCCTGACCTGGAGGTCAGAGTGTCACCTGCTGAAGTAGTGGGATTTTACCTGTACTCTCCAGAAGGGCCTCTGAAGCTTGAGCATCTTCCTGGACTGAAGGTTTGAATTCCTCCAGGGGATTTTCAATCTGAGGTGGAGCTTCCAGCTGGCTTCCAGAAGGTTCTACCTCCTCAGGAGCCTCAGAATGTTGAACTGGCTGCTTCTGCTCCTGGGGCGAAGATTCAGTCTCCTCGGGAGAGCCTGGCAGCTGAGCTGGGGCCTTCTGCTGAGCTGGAGAAGATTTGACCTCCCCAGTAGGCTCTGAAGTTACAGCAAGCTCCATATCTGCTGGCCTAACAGTCACATTGGACAAATTATGATAGGATCTGCAGGCCGCACTGTCACCTCATGAAGAGGTGGAATTTCAGCTGTCCTCTCCAGTGGGACCTCTTGAGTATCTTCTTGGACTGGAGGTTTGACTTCCTCCAGGGGAATTATTTGCAGGCTGAGCTAGAGCATCCCGCTGGCTTCCAGAAGGTTCTACCTCCTCAGGACTCTCTGGAGATGAGGCTGGGACCTGCAGCTGGCTTGAAATCGAGACTCCCTCCCTGCCTGGGTGGTCATCATAACCTTCACGGCCACATTAACTGTGACGAATCTCGAGTGTGAGCGCCAGGCTTCACTCCTACGGGGAGATGGCGCTTTTCCCTCCTGAGGCACCGACAGCTGCTCTACACCCTCCTCAGCAGCAAGGACACACTGAGCCTGGGCCTCCTGCCGTGTGGAAGAAGGTTCCAGTCCTCAGGGCACTGTGAGTGTTGATGTGTGGCTTCTTGCTGAGGTGAAGAGGGTCGGCCCTGGGAGTCTCTGGCGCTGAGTTTGGACCCTCAGCTGGGATTGAGAAGGTCCAGTTTGTCCAGGGGGCTCTGGAGGCTCATCTGCGTTCTCCCAGGATTCCAGATCAAGGCTGTCCTGGTCAGCTGTATCCGCACTCAGGTCTACATGATCATCCTGAGAGGTTTGTTTCAGAAGCTTAGGATTTACAAGCTCCCACCTCCACCTTAGCAAGTCACCCATGCTGAGCCAGCTCTTCCTTCTTCTGGTGTGAAAGAAACTTAGGTGCTTTTGACCGCTGACTGTCAAGAGGTGAGACAAGGGTGTCAAGGGCCAGGTGGTTTGGACCCTGATGCAGCCTGGCAGCCTGGACCTTCCTTTTGAGGCCAGGAGGCAGAGCTAGATCTTGGTTCTGATCCCACCTAGCGCTGGAACTAGCGCCACCTTATCCAGCTCTGGGGACAGCTGTCCAGCGAACTCGCAAGGTGGAGACAACATCTTAGTGGGCACCAAGGAATCCAGGTAATCAAAGCCCCTGTGGTTTGCTGGGGGAGTGAGGGCATGGAGAGATTTGGATGGAAGATCAGAGTGGAGGGAAGAGGCCTTATTTGGCCCCAGGGCCTCAGAGTTCAGCTGGACTGGGTTTGGGGCCCAGTCTGGCTGTGGGCAGCCAGGATCAGCAGCCACAACTGTGGACAAACCAGCAACCATGGAGCCCAGAAGCGCAGCACAAACACGACAGGGCAAGGTTCGGTGGCAGAGATCTAGGCCAATAGGGTGCTGACACTTCATCTGCTAGAATCTTTCTGGAAGCCACCAGCGTGCCAAGTGCCTCAGCAACTGTGCAGCCTCCATTCTGCCTCAGCGCACCCCTTATGACATCACAGCTCAGGAGGCCTTTATTGGCAGTTGCTGAGCAGTGGCCTCCCTGAAGAGCTGGCACTGGCCTTTTCCAGGGCCTCTTCCTCCATAGCAGTGCAGGATGTGTGCCCGCACTGGGTGGTCTTGGGCTCGCAGCAGAATGGGGTGGGGCAGGACAGAGCTTCCCATGGAATTCAGGGCTGCGCTGTGCCTCGGGATGCTCAGAAGTACTGGTCCAGCCCTGGCAACTGGAGCTCTTCTCCTCCATGCTGATAGTCTTTCTCTCCTTGGCTGCACTACTTCCAAGCAAAGCAACCGACCTGCAAAGTCGGGATGGTTGGGTGGAGTCAGGAGAACACACACGAAGGCACTGTGTTCCACCGTGCTGCCCTTCGGTCTGAACTCAGCAAGGGTTCCATGCGTCAGGACTCATCCCTGTCTGTCAAGGGAAGCCCCGTAGGCATCCACTTTGTGATGACTCCACAGTCTCCGCAGGAGGGGCTTGTGCAATGGGCAGTTGAATCCGAGTGACAGGGTGTGACCCAGTGTGCACTCTTTACAGGGTGTGGGGTCTCTCCCCGTCCCACCGGGCCTCGATCCAGTCACGTGTCTAGACCTGACCTGCTTTCCAGAGGTCTGCCTGGCGTGTACACATGGAGAAGACACTTAGGATGTCTGCTAAGAGCTTTTCTAGAAGCTCCACTGCAGACCGACTTCCTCCACGGTGCTTCTAGAGCAGCTGTCCTCCTCATTTCTTGTCTGGCACAGCCCGAGCATGGAAAGCCCAGGAAGAGGCTTCGTCTCCAATCCCGAGTGCCCTGCACATGGCTGCGCGCAGTGATGTTTGAAAATGGAGCTGATTCCGAAGTTGCTCATTTCAGGTGGATCTGTGGTACAGTTAAGTTTCCGAAATCACTGCTCACTTCCTCCCCTCGAGTTTCACAGGAAGACAGACTTCTAATGTCTGAGGTTGCCTTGACTGGTTTTATTTCCATTGAACTAAAGTCCTTGTTTTACATGTAAAAACTTCCAATACTTTCTCAGAAGGCAACTATGTCTTTTCAAAACAAAACACTTTAGCACAGAAGGAGTTAATTTAAAAATCTCAAAATTAATTTCCTACAGTGGCATGAAACACATTTTTGCCCCCTCCCTTCTAAGCATCCTAAATGTAGTAAATAAAGTCTATTGTTTTCAGAAATTACTCCAGCAACTTTATCCCTCATCCGGGGTTTTTACACAACAAATTTACGGGAGAGGTCTTGTGAGCGGCATCGGACCCAGAGGCAGGGAGAAGCCCAGAGCTGCTAACTCCGTACTGAAGGCAGCATTGTGTCAGAGCCACACGCACCTGCACTCGAGGCTGAGCTCACTGTGAGCCCTGGACCCTGTCCGCGGGGAGGCGCAGGACTTCCCCAGGCGCTCGAGAGGCCCAGCCCTCCCCTGGGTCCACAACTGGAGGAGCATCGGAGAGGCCAGTTCTGCACCTGGCACCTCACACACGGGGTCAGGGCCCAGAAGCCCCCTGCACTCCCAGCGCTCCCAGAGTTCACCGCATTTCCCGAGATACATCTGAAATCTTCCAAATCCTGCCGCATGGCCTTTAGCTTGCTTTGTAGTTTTATTTTTGCCGTATGAAGCTTGAACCCAGGGGATCCCACATGGAGTAAGCGCTCTACGCCTGGGTTGCATCCCTACCCATCTTGTTGGATACTGCTGGTTGTTTTGAATCTTGCCTACATGGGCTGCTCCAGTTTACATAGCCACACACAGAATTAGATCCTGAAGTTCCGCTTTAATAAAGAGGCTTGAAATTATTCAGAACCCCCCCCCCCCGTACTAGGGATTAAACCCACGACTTTCTCACTGATCCACATCTCCAGCCCTTTTTATTGTTTATTTAGAGACAGGATCTCAGTCATTAAGTTGCCTGGAGTGGGCTTGAATTTGGGATCCTCCTGCCTCAGGCTCCTACAGCGCTGGGATTACAGATCCGCTCAACCACACCTGAGTTCCATCTTCTTATGGGAGTCACAGCGGTTTGTCTCTCTGACGTGTCACCTGTTCACATCCCAGAGAAGGATCCGCATCAGTAGCCAGAATGCATCGCACAGGGAGCAGCATCGCGCTGCGGCTCAAGATCTTTCTGCCTGTTCCCTCTGTGTCTCTAGTGCAGCGTGGCTGTCTGTTTAGGAGGGACAGGGCAGCTCATGGCTCCTGAGCTAGGACTGTCACGGCAGACCAAAGCAGCTGAGTGCTACACCCAAGTGTCAAGCTCAGTGCTCCAGCGAGGTGCCACCACTCAGAGGCACAGCTGAGCTTTGCAGCTGTGTCCACACACCCCACCATGACTGGGGTGCAGAGCTGTTCAGAGATGCCACACAGACAGAGGGAGCAGGGTGAGGAGGGGATTCTTCATGTTGCAGAGGAGAAGGGTGCCCAGTGGGTGGCCCCAAAGGCTCCCGGTGGCCGTCTACAGTGTGCCTGCGGGTCACTGGATGGCTAGGCGACCATCTCAGTCCACTTGAGAAGAGACTGAGGGTGCTGTGGGCTGTGCCAGTGCCGTCTCAGGGAGCCTGCCCAGGGCTCAGAGGGCGGCTGGAGGTGAAGGACAGAGAAGGGGCAGTGGGGAGGCAGGGAAGGACCTGAGACCCGGAGGTGGACACTCAGTGCGGAGTAGTGGGAAGTCGGCTGTTGTCTGGGATTGGAAGGGATGCCCACACCTAGCACCTTGCTGTTTGCTCAGTGCAGCTGCATTTTGGTCCTGTGGGTCATCTGGATGCTTTCCTGAGGACTTCAGTAGTCCAGGCAACATGGCCTCTCCATTCTACCAGCCAAACCCTTGAGAAAACAGGTTCCGCCTTATCCCTCCCTATCTGGCACAACTTGGGGCCGGGTGCTCGACACCTTTCTTCCTTGGCATTCTCATTTCCATTTTGTGATGGCAGCAGTCACCTTAGCTTATTTTGTTAGGAGGAACCAATGCTGTCACAGCAGGGATAGGTCAAGCGTGTGGGAAAACGCTATTTGCCAACAGGGTGGAAGTATCGATAATGAAGCTGAGGAACAAAACCTGGGCTTTCTGTGATCCCTAACAGCAGCTCATACATCATGCAGGTTGCAAGCCAGCCTCCCCTCCTGTCTCCATAAAGACTGAGCATAAAGAACATTATTTTCAAAAATGGAAGCATCTAGTTAAACATTAACTGGGAGACTGGTTCTTCTGAGGTCTCGCCTTGCAGCACTTACACAGCAGCTAAGTCAGATGGTAGTGCTTTGACAGCACCCCATTTACTGTGCTGTATAAATAGCAACTGACAGCAGCGCCTTGCAGTCTTTCTGTCTCCCCACTTTGCACTTTCTCCAGTGGTTTATGCACGCACGCACGCACACACACACACACACACACACACACTTTCTCTGCCCATCATAATAGCTATGGGCTTCTCCCCTCCCCACTTCTTCCAACAGGCACGTCCATTTTTAGTTAATGCAAAACAAATGGCAGCTTTTAAAGGCAGCCTTTTACAGTGGGGCAGAGTTGAATTAACTGTAAAAACCTTTTAGTTGCAGCTTTTATGTTCGCCTCCCTTCCCCAGACATTGCTGCCCCTTGTCTGTGTTTCCCTTTAAGATCACGGCTCTCAGAAGGGGTCTCTCAGGGGCTGTGGGGTACAGCTCACAGAAGCATCTGCTGAGGAACTGTCATGCTAGGTGCCCAGACCGGGGAAGAGCAAGAAGGAGAACCTAGCCAAGGTCACATTTGTGTGTGCAAAGAAATGTTTTCTGGGAAGTTCGTTGTGCCAACCTGTGCTCAAAATGCTAGTGGTATTTGTGTTGGCCCTGGGCCACATGTATGAAGCAGGACACTTGAAATGACTAGAATGTTCAGAATACTTCTGATGTGACCAGCTTGTCAGCTTAGAAGACTGTGAGACCTACAGGGCCACTGCGGGGAGAAGCTTCCTCACCCGCTTACCTCAAATGACTCCATCCAGGAGAGAAACCTTGGTGTTTGGCAGCAGGAGAAAATCTGTTGTGAATGTTTCACTGAGTCACTAGGGAACAAGCCACCTGGGGAAAGGATTCTCAAGTGTTTGGAACATGGGAAAGCTTTCCAGCAGCAGAGAATAGCAGCTCCAGGTGTCAAGTCACGATGGGGAGAGAAGGCATGGACTCGGTGTGGGGAGAGAACCTCCAGGGATATATCTGGTGTGGGGTTTGATGGGAATTCAGATGGTCGATGGAATCCACTTGGCATCCATTACGACTTGTATCTAGATGTCCCCACAAAGCCTCATGAAGTCATAGATGGGAGTTTCAAAGGTAGTGAGGTTAGGGTGTTGGAATATGACTGGGGTGTGAACGTGGTGTTAAGGGTGAGGAAGAAGGAAGCCCCACCCTGGGTGTGGGTGACACCAATCAATAGGCTCACAGCCTGTATGGAACATCAAGGGCAAGAGAAGACAGGTTTGCTGCTGTTGCTTGCTACCTTCTGGCTGCCTTGCCATGCCATGGATGGTGTCTCCTCTATGATGCCCCTCTGCCATGTCACCCTGTTTTGGAACCTGATTATGGACTGGGAAACCTCTACAAACTGTGAGCTGAAGTAAACCTTTCCTCCTTTAACTTTTGGTGTTTGTAATTTTGTCTCAGCAATGAGAAAAGTAACTAGGTAGATTTTGGGGCTGGATGTGGGGCCATTGCTATGACACTGCCAGGCCATGTGGTTCAGGAGCCTTTGGAACTGGCTTGTGGGAAGTTTGGAAAGGTTTGGAGACACCAGCTGAAGAAGCAGTCCTAGAATGCTGTAATCCGAACGTGGTGGGAGATACTGGTCAGACCTCAAAAGACCAGAATGCTGGTAAAAATGCATCTGGTAAGGCCCAGGGCCAGGAGGTGTTAGTGAGGAACAAGGACTGCATTGGCTCTTGGACTCCAGACCATGCATCTCATGCTTTGGCAGAAAACTTTTCTGCATTTTACTCTTGTCCAGAGGCTTTGCCTAAGATTGAGATTAAGTGGACTAATTAATCTGGTGGGAGAAATTTCACGGCAGTCTAATGTTGAAGTAGTAGCATGGCTACTGTTGGGGGCTTTCAGCCAGACCTATGTTGAGAATCAAGAGAGGAGAGCTCAGCAGAATGATTTTATATGTTTTAAGTTTGATCAGAAAGGAAGCCTCAGTAGAGACCTGCAAAGACAGAGCAGAGAAGAACTTGGTTGCTGAGAAGGAACAGGAGAATGGAAAAGATGGCTTGAGGACATCACAAGAACCTTCAGGAGTCCAACTTTTGCAGCCTCAAAGTTGCAAAAGCTAAGACTTTGCTTTGAGAAGGGAGCCCCAGGGCACCAAGTTCCAGAATGGCAGCAGCCTAGGGAATTTGTTCCTTGGGATTGGGTTCATAATGCTCAGCAATCCAGGCACTCAATGCCTACAGCCAAGAGGAAGGAAGCCTGGCTACTGCTCCAGCTGGCAGCAGACCTTGGCATCATCCACATGGCACTGGTTTTAGGCACATGCAGAATGCAAGCGCTGTGGGGTGAGGAAGGCTTCACCCGGATTCCAGAAGAAGGCCTGGGAGGCAGGCAGGGTGCCCCCGAGAGGGCAGTGTGTGCAGCTGTGAGTGTGAAGCTGAAGGTGCAGTGGAGACTCCGAAAGGTTGGAGAAGCCAGGAACGGGGATCATTTGGGGAAAACTGCAAGAAGCCAGCAAAGCTGGCTCAAGAAAGAAGCCATGAGAGCTGCAACTGTCATGAGTCATTCTATATAATTTTGGGGAAAATCATTTCATAATTAAAGTATGAGTATGGCTGTCTAATGGCCAAGGTCACCTTGCCTGCGAGCCAGCCATGGAATGTGGAAACATAACTCTGTTTTGCCTCTCGTCACAAGTTGAGGCCTCAACGGTCCCATGAGACTGTGACACTCAAGGGCAAGAGTACATCAGCTGAAGACATCCTGGTTCTTTGAGAACTGAGTAGTAATAAAAAAAGAGAAAGGTTTCACCCGGGGGAAAGACACATTCTTTATTAGACTGCTACCGTGTCCCACCTACTACTGTGAGGATGCTCTCCCCACTACTCTCTCAACATAAGACCACCTCCGCCCTCTGAATCCTAAGTCACTTGATGCTCCCTCCCATTATTGTGTGCACCCAATAAATAATGCCTGGCTTGGGGGTATCTTTCCCCACTCTGAGGCACTGCCTCCCAGCCCCCATGTACTTTCAAATTACACAAAGTCTCTATTGTGTTTCTTTCTCAGCCCTGCCCATCCCCCCTTTGAGGCAGTTGGAGGATTGATCACCCTCTGATACTTGGTGCCCACACATGGGAGCATGCAGGCCTGAGGGAAGATTCCACTCAAGTGGAGAAAAGGATGCGTGATGTGTTAGGTAGCAAGAGGACTTCACAGGGTGAGTTCAGAAGGTGTCCAAAGAGAAAATGAAAGGTAAAGCACCTGGCACCATGGAAAGTTTCTGCAGCTGGGATAATGGGAAAGAACCAATCTATAGAGCAGCAAATAACACCCAACTCTTGCATAAGCTGCTTAAACAGCCAGAACTCAAGTTAGTCCTGGCACCTTCAATAAAATGGTGCATGGGATTGTTGTGGTCAACCCTTGTTTTCCACAGGTGGGAACCTTAAATTTAAAAGATTGGCATAGTATTGAGGAAAATTTCAAAAGAGCTCATGGGCGAGGAGAGTCTATCTGTCCTAAGACCTTTTTAGCTTGGGCCTAGAAAAATCAATTTTGGTTCTTTAAACGCCAGCCCTACCAAGGGTCCTGTCCTTGGTCAGGGTGAGGAAGAGAAATGTACTAAGGAGGAAAAGTCACCTAGTGCTCCTCCTGCTCCTGGGGAAGACTCAGAGGCAGATGAGGCTCAGAAAGAGCCTCCTTGGCCTGCACCACCAGGCTACTTAAACAGGAAACATTCTGCACCTTGTCTGCCTGAATATCAGCAGCTGGGTGAGGAAGCAGGTGTGCGCCAGGGTGTTCTTAGCCCTCGTTGCTTTCCAGTAACAGTGAGGGCCTATCCAAACAATGAGTCAGTTTGTTCACGAACATCTTGTGTTTGACTTCAAACTTTTTAAGGAAATAAAACAAAGTGTTGCTAATAGTGGAGCTCAGGGACCATTTACTTTGAGTGTTTTGGGTTCTGTGCTGGGGACTTACTCTCTAACCCCACATGATGTTAGACACGTTGCTCATTCTTGTTTGTCCTCTGTCAATATCTCCATTTTAATGTACAATGGTAAGATCTTGTGATAGAGCATGCCACCAGAAGAGATGAAGAAATACGGCCGGTGTAACCCAGGAAGTGCTCCTAGGAAACGAGCCCTATGCACACATGCCACAACACTTACATTAAGGCTTGTCAGGATATCGGTTCAAGAACTCATAGGGGGTCTGTGCCAACTCAAAAAAATTTATATATTATGTTAATTTGGTAAATGCCAATACTATTCCTTCCAAAAGGGAGGTTGTTTATTAGTTTCATAGAGCTCAGATTGTTCCTAAAGCAAAAGTACTTGAAACAATAATTATGTCACACACAAAAAAAGAAAAAGGAACACCTAAAATCCAAGTGGTTCAGGTACACATGCAGATGGCTCAGACCAAAGGACCCTCCAAAGGTGCCAGCAACCATGCAGAGACCCAATAACTTACAAGATTAAAATCAGTTTGGTTGCTGGGGGCTCTAAACAAATATACACACCTCTTTTATTCCAAATATGTCACTTTAAAGACTAAAACAATAGAATTTTATTCCATATAACCCCCAGAGACAAGCAACTGTCACACGTGTCTATCAAACTTTATATTGGTGAATTGAGGCATTAACATTGATGGTTATAATTGATAGATATTGACTCATCCTTGTCATGATGTTTTACTTTTGCTGGCTCTTTAATTTCTACTTTTCCCCCCTTCCCTTTAGTTTCTTACCTTGCCTGGTGGCTTCCCTCTGTTGGGCCTCGTGGAGTTGTGACCTTCATTGTTTTTTTCTAGGATATTGTTTAGAATTGCTTGGAGTGCTGGTTTGGTGTTCATGAAATTTCTTTGTTGTGGAAGTATCTAATTTCCCCATCAATTTTGAAAGATAATTTTGCAGGATACAACAGTCTAGGTTGGAAGTAATTTTCTTTTAGGGGTTGAAATACTTGACTCCAGGCTCTCCTTGACTTGAGGGTTTGTGTTGAGAAGTCTGCTCTGATTCTGATGGGGTTTCCTTTGTAGGTGATTTGTTTCTTTTCTCTAACTGCTTGTAGGATTTTGTTCTTCTGCTGGGTTTCTGGGATCTTGACTATTATATGTCTAGGTGTAGATTTTTTTGATCATGGCTAGTTGGAGTTCTATATGCCTCACTTATCTGTATGTCCAATTCTCTACCTCTGTCTGGGAAGTTTTTGAGTATTACTTCTGTGAACAGATTTTTTATGTCAATTGTACTTTCTCCTGTGTTTTTGTGGACTCCTATCAGTCTTATCTTATTCTTCTTTGCATCATCTAGCAGCTGGTGGATTGATTTCTCATGGTCCCTTACTATTTTTAAGAAACCTCTATTTTCATGGTCATTAACTACAATCCTGTCTTCTGTATCTGATATTCTATCTTCACATTCCCTTAATCTTCTGTGATTACTTTCAGTGGAGTTTTTAATCTCCTGAATATCTGTTTGAATCTGTTTCATGGTTTCTATTTCTTTCTTATGTTGGGTGATCATGGTTTCCATTTCTTTCTTATGCTGGGCATTCATGGCTTCCAGCATGTTTCTGAGCTCATCTATTTTTTTTTATGTGTCTGCTCTAGAGCCTCTAATCATATGTTTTACTCTGCTCACCATCTCTGTAGTTATCTGGGAAATTATTTCTGTTTTGAGTTTTTCTAGGGCCTCATTCATCTGTTTTGTTACTTCCTGTGCTATCAGTTCAGGGTGTCCAGGTGGTTGATTATCAGACTTTTCCACCTCATTTCCCCCAGAATTTACCCTTGGTGGGGTGGAAGTCTGGGTTTGTGCCTTGCTTAAATGTCTTCTCATTTTTGTTTTTGATACCATCCTTGGTTTAATTCCTGGGTTGATACTTTCAAATTGCTTATTGTAAGTATCTTTGTTGCTTGTAATTAGAACCCTTATGGAATGATTGCTTCACAGAGGTGTCTTCCAGATATAGCTGGTCTTTAGATTTGAGTCTCTAATGACTCTGAGGCTATCTCATTTTCATTATACCAGAAAGGACAACTGATTAGATCAATCACAACACCTCAGCCCAAGTGATACAATCAGCAACACCATAGCATCAAGTACATCTTAGAAAATGACAATTTGTGGTAGTTATTAATCTATCACCTTTAACTGTGTGAATTAAATCAAAATCGAGGACCAACCCAACATATGTTTATAGTGAATAAACTCTTCAATATAGCAACTTTACCCTTCAGGATGGGGAGTTAGAAGGAGTTGGGGAGGGAGAGATAGGTAGGTAGAAGGATAGGGGAAGGTTAGCAGTGAGGCCAGAGGACACAAGCGAGAGAAGGAAAAAGGGAAGAAAAGAAAAATAAAGAAGAAATTCCAATTAGGGCCAGAACAGGAACAAAAAGGGAGCTGAAGAACAATATGGACAGCAAGAGAGTGAGTGTGTGAGAGAGAGAGAGAAAGGAAAGAGAAAAGAAGGAAAAAAAGAAGAGAAAAATAAAAATTTGAAAAGAGTAGGAAAAAAAAGTAAAAATAAGAACAACCCCCCCCAATAATAATTTTGAAAATAACAAAAAGTAAAAATGAAAATGAAGGGCCTCCTCCAGGGTATGTCTCTACTGTCACAATAGACAACATGGGCAGCCATGTGCAGATATAAATCAGTGAGTCTCAGCAAGCCAGTTGCAGACCTGTGGGATTCAAGCAGATTTCTGGCTGCAAGTCCCAAGTTGAGCTCCCTGTCCTCCTGCAGGGTTGAACTCTGTAATATTCTACTGCAGGTTCCCACTGCCCTTCCCCTGAAGATAGTCCAGGTCCCGATGGGCAGTTATGATCCCTCCAACTTACCCAGTATGGTGGTCTGGTGTCCCCTGTGTCTTTGTAGTGTGGAACCAGGTAGCGGCACAGCCAGGAGGTGTGTGTGTGGGGGTGGTTCTTGTAGATGCCCACGCAGCTGAGCAGATCGCTGCCATGGGCATGGCCAGTGGTGAGGGGTCCTCACCTTCTGGCTGGTCCCCGCTGGTGTGCGTGGCGAGGGTTGAATGGAGCAGGGGTCCTGGCAGCATGGTGCCTATCAAACTTTAAAGCACAACTTCTAAAACAAAAAGGGGGAGTACAGCTACCTCCACAAGCTCAACTAGATCCTGATACTATCATTTTAAATTTTTTAAATCCACTTGTGGAAAGCAAATATAATCCATCAGAACTCCACTGGCACAAGAACAAATCTACAGACAGGCCCTAGACGTAAGTGCTGTAAAAGGATGTCCTGACAGAAAGGTAGAATGGCTCAATACAATTCATAACTTGGGGAAAAGCTTTTGCTTGTGTTTTACGGATAATGGAGACACACCATGGCTGCCATCCAGGAAGCTTGGATTGCCTTTCTTCCAGGGTAAAGTATGGGCCGGTAGAGGTTTGATCTCAGCATAGGAAAGAAACGTCCTATATTTAAAGTTATAAAGAAAAGGTTCCAACTGGTCTTTTTATCTTTAATCCTTGTGTTTTCCTTTGTGGCACAGTAATTTAGAGAGAAAACTTGATTGTAATTGGATTATAATTGTGTACCCAGTCATCCCTAAAGACATAAAAACTAAAGCAATTGCTAACCATCCTCCTCATTTTACTTACTCTCCTCTGTGTGCAAAATGCTTGTGCACAGTCTCATTATTGCTATACCACCTCATCTCAGGCCTGGTCGGCCCATGCCCCTGAAAACTTGGTCACATGAGCTCAGGTCCATTCATGCGGCTGGAGAACAAATAGATTTCTTCCCACCCACATGTTCGATTTCTCAGGCTCATATTACATGGAATGGATTTCATAAAGGCGCAGCTCTGCCACGGAAAATGTGTAGAAGCCAATCAGGAAGATATGGAAAATTGGGACCCTGTCGATTTATTGACCAGGAACCATGGGGAAATTTTATGGGAAGAAAGGACAATAATACAGACTGGTAAAAATTAAACTGGATTAACCTTGATAATGGGACTAAAAAAATCTGTCTACTAAGGAAATATGTTGGATAGAAGAAGGTTTTAGTACACCTTCTCCCCAGTTTTTGCATTATGGAAAACTTGGGCCTGTCCAAAAAACATTACGGAAATTGGCTAATGGGCTGGTAATGATTTAAAATAAGACTCTGGTAATACTATATTGTTAACAAAGTACCATTGGTCTGTTCGGGCTTCCATACATTTCTATAATCCTTATGTTTTCGTGTATGGGACTATACAGTGGGATAATAATACTTTTACTTGTCAGAAATGCACCTTGAGTCATTTTATTCCCTTTGGAGCTATACAAAATAAGACTCCAATGGTCCTACGGTGCATGCTGGGAGTATGGATTCCTGTTAATCTGACTGAACCATGGTCATATACACCTACTGCTCATTCATTACAAGTCCTGCTTGATTGTCTTGTACATAGAACAAAGAGGATGCTGGGACTGATCACTGCTGGCGTAGTCTCTTTGGTATTACTGATTTCAAGTGTAGCGGTTTCCTCTGTGGCTTTGGTCCATTCCATTCAAACAGCTCATTTCATAGATAATTGGACGAAGACTGCTGACGAGGCCTGGAAAATTCACCATTCTATAGATGCTAAGCTGCAATCCCAAGTAAGTGCTTGAGACTGCTGTTCTCTGGGTGGGAGATGAGATTGAAAGTTTACAGCCACAACAAGGCCTCCAACGTCATTTGAACATTACTCAATTGTGCATTCCTCCTTCACCTTGTAATCGTCTAGCCACCCATGGGAACATGTTAAAAAGCAAGTACTAGGAGCAATGCGCAAAAATGTAACCATGGATCTTAACGTCCTCCAAAAGAGAAGCTTTATCTGTGTCCCAATGCACTGCTAATTTTGATGACCAGATTCAAAACTGGGGTGAATTTTCTGAAATACTGGATCAGCTTAATCCTGTGAATCATCTCAAGGCTCATTTCCGGTTTTGCATTGCTGTGGTAGTAGTAATCGGGTTGTCTCCTTGCTCTCCTCTTAGTCTGCCACAGAGGAGCTCCAACCGAACAATGAGTGGTAGATTGCACGTCTCTCCCTCTCCTTGCTGGACGTTTGTTTCATTTTGCGCATTGCTCACTTATGTTCAACCCATTATCTTTATTTTCCATATATTTTGCAAATACTTGGCTCAATTTGCCATATGGTTTTGTGGTGATTTTCTACATAGCTGAGGGGTCAGATCTATGAGCTGGAACTTTTCAAGTTGTTTAATCATTAAGTTCTATTCAGTTAAACTCTGCACTTATAGCTGCTCTGTAAAGGTTCCTGAGGGTCAGCACTAACCATCAGTAGGACAAGATGCTCATGTAGAAGTGGAGTTAGTAATATGAGGTGTCTGTGATGAGAGTGTCGCACACTTGGCATGGAAATAGATGATGTCACTTTGTCCCGGAAGCTGCAAGCGAAGAACCAGTGTGAGTGCTGAGTCCCAGTGACCAGGCTCGCTCAGGTGATTCACCTGTGTAGGACATCGGGCCTGTTCCAGTCCTGAGGCCCAGCTAACTCAACCCCTCCATTTAAAATAAAACGCATCTTCAGAGTCGACTGCATCCCACAAAGATGTCCGCCCCACCATGGCCTCTCCTAGGAGCCCCCAACATGCCTGAGTCTGGCCTTCTGTGGCTCTTTCTGCTTTGTTCCAGTTCTCAGAGTTCCCACCAGACCTTCAGATCCTACTGATGCGGACGCCAGAGCGCCAGATGCTGTGGGGCCTGGGCACTGTGGATGTCACCTGGTTCTAGACCCTACCAGGCCATGTGTCCCCAAGCTTGCACTGCTCCCTGCTCCCTGGGGCTCTCAGGCCCCTGTCATGGAGTGGGTTTTCCAGGGAGAATTTGTTCCCTTCCAAAGGTTGGTGTTCTGTGCGGGTCCTGATTCTTCCTTATTTCTCACAAGTACAGAGCAGCTGCTTCCTGCTTATATGACGTCACTGCATTGTCTAATTGGGCACCCACTGTGTGGGCTCCAAGCCCAGGACCTCAGAGAGCCCCACTCAGGGTAACAGCCAGGCCCAGTACGTGGTGGGTCAGCATGGCATTTCCACGAGTGTGGCCTTCTTCTCATCTCCTTCACCTTCTCCTCCTCCACCTTTGTTTTCTTTCTTTCTATTTTGAAATAAGTACAGGTTGCAGGAAGCTGTAACATGGTGCAGAAAGGTGCCCTGTATCTGTCACCCAGCCTCCCCTGACAACGATCTTGTACTTGATGAAGTAAGGACATTGGCCAGAGACCATCAGGCAGATTACAGATCTTACTCATATTTCACAGGCTTTTTCTTGCTTGCATCGTGTATGTTTTAGTGCATCATTCTATGACGTTCTATCACATCCTGTGACCACCATCACAAGTCCAGGGCTGTTCCGTCACCACCTTACATTCACCACAACTCCCTGCTCTTTCCTAGCTACAGGCAGCCTCCAACTCCCTAATGACGTCCTTCTACAAACGTCATATCCGTGGACGCACACAGTGTGGAACCTTTGGAGACTCGCTTGCTTCCCACGCAGCAAGATGCCCTTGTTCACTGAGTTGTGCATGCACTGTGGAGAGCTGTTCCCCGTTTTGTGGCTGAGGTCTGGATGCTCCACAGTTTGCATTGCCATTCGCCTGTTGAGGACATCTAGGGTGTTTGCAGATTTGAGACGTCATCAGTGAAGCTGCTCAAGTCATGTAATTGGCTGTGTTTACAGAAAAACAATCATACTGGTGCTTTGGAAAGACGCTTTCTAAGTCCTTGCAATAGGATCTTTGTTCATTTTTGTTTCTCAGGAAGTTATTCCTGACCTGCATACGGAGGGCTTTCTTAAAGGAGATCCTGGGCAATGTCCATTCCACGTCACCTTCTGAGATCCATCAGTGATTTTCAGGTTTATATTTGGAAGCCCAAGCCTGGTCCATTCTTGAGAAGTCACTTTTCTGAAAATTCTAGCTCCCAGAATTTGTTACGTGCTGAATCCATTCTCAGGTTAGGGCTATGGCACATCTCAGCCGTGCACTACTGGCTCCCAGCCACTATCGCCCCATGACACCACACCCTTATGAATTTGCTCCCCTTCTGCTGACTGCCCCTCAAGAGCTGCATAGCAGCTGGTCTTTGCCTCGTCCCGACATTCCTGTTACAGTGTGAGGGCCTTCCTGGAAAGATGAGAAGCATCCAGGCACCCGCGAATCCCCGTCCAGCGTTCTTGTGTTGTTCCATCCAGCAGAGGGCAACGACTCCTGCTTGCGGGTCCAGAGTTTCCCACATCAGGCTGAAATGCACTGGACACTGAGTCATTTCTATTTCCTTACTCCGGAGGGAAACACGCAGCCATCCTAGCCAACCTTCCACTCAGCACTCCGGTCGTTTTGTTGGACACGGTGCCCTGTAGCCCAAGGCCCTAAGGAAATGTCTGGCTGTCGTGAGAGTTATTTGTTGACTTTTAGCCCGATTTGCACTCAGGTTCTCTCCTGCTCGGCTGAGTGATCTGCAGAGCAGGCCCGGGTCGGGAACAGTGATGTGGGCTGCTGTGCTCTTGAAAGTTCACCTGTGGCACTAGCCCTGGGGAGCGGGTGACTGCCTGGGGTCGATTCAGTTATCCACCTGCTTACGGCCGGGCCTCTGTCCCGGGTTGCTGGCCGTCCCTGTGTGTGTCCGGCAGGACTGGTGAGGGAGGTCGAGGGTGGGGCAGCCAAGCATTCCGCTCGGTCCGGACCCCGCCGGCCGGTGAGGGCCTTCCCTGCGGCTCTGAGGGCAGCTGGGTCCTGGGTCTGCTGCCAGGGCAAACCTCTGAGGCAGCCCCCACCTCTGGCTGGGCAGGCAGAGAGAGCGGCACAAGGCGGCCCTGTTCTTCCCGTCAGGGAGAACTGGAGGCTGGTCACGCCCAGCAAGCCTCTCCGGCTCCCCTGCAGGGAGAGGGGCGCGGGCTGCCCTGGCTGCCTCTCCTCAGTGGGAGTTTACCAGCCTCGACTTCACCCCGGCTCCTTTCCCTGAGCAAGGCGCAGAGATGTGGGGACAAGGCTGTCTGTGCACTGTGTCGAGTGTCATTGGTCCACTCAGGTGTCAGCCACGCAGGCACTCGGGGTCTAGAGAGGGAGTCAGGGACGCAAACGGAAGAGGGCAGGACCCTCTGCCGCGCAGCTGCTGCCTCCGGGGCGGGCAGCCGATGTGAGCCGTAAGCGCTGTAAGCGAGCGACGGGCACCAGGCAGCGAGGGCCGGGAGGCTGCGGCGCCGTCGGTGGGGCCCTTCCCAGGAGGTGACACGGGCCCTCGCTGTCCGGAGCGGGACCCTTTTCACTCTCCCACCTTGTCTCCCACGCAGGGCAACCTCGGCCCTGTCTGCGAGAGCGCAGGGCTAGCGACAAGGGCGCTTGCGCTGTCCCCGCCCCACCTCGCCTGCCCTTTCTGGCGAGAGTTGCGCATAGATTTGACAGCAGTGTTGGTGGCCGCTGCGGGGTGAGCACACGCATCCTGGGGGCTGCCATGGGAAGCCAGCGGCCTCTGAGCAGCCGCAGCCTCTCCGTGCTCCCTCACCTGGCTGAGCAGAGACCACCCAGCCACGTCACTTCCTGTGGTCGGGCCACACCCATCTTCTCGGGCAGGAAGCGCCTCCTGGTACTCTGCACACATGCTTCTGGGCCACGGAGGTAAGTGTTGACACAGAGAGGACAGAGCAGGCTTAGACGGGGAGGCTCTTTGAGGTGGAGCATTGAGTGGTTGCTCCCAGAGAGCAGAGCCGGCCCCGGCAGAGACCAAAGTTGCACCCCTTGTGGCCAGCCAGGACACAGAGCGTCGGCTTGTTCCGTCCACAGCCCTGCAGAGCTGGAGCCCTTCCTCTGTGGGCAAATCTAAATTTAGCCCCAAAGCTGCCTCCCCATTCGCTGGAGAAAAGCTCTTCTCACCAGCGTGGGCGGGGCACTGATTAAGTGGGAGGACCCGCATCTGGGAACACACACACTTTACTGTCCTTGGATGATGGCGCAGTTTCCTTGCCTACTGGTTTTCTGCCTTTTGAGGTGGATGTGAGTCTCTGGGCTCATGGCTGTGCTGGCCAGCGAAGACCATTTTGCTGCGGCCTTCGATCCTGTGGCAGAGCCCAAACTGAAGTCCCGAGGATGCTGTCCTGATTCCAGCTCTTTAAGTGCAGAATGTGACAGAAAGCAGGAGTCTGGGTCCCTCTGAGTGGCCCAGAGTAGGTGGGGCCCAGTTTGGACCTCCCTGGACCGCATCCCAGGATCCAGGAGGCCCAAACTACCCAGGGCTTCCCGGGGAAGCTCTGGAGTTGAGGTCCTGGTGGATTCCTGGACCAAGGCTGTCTTGGGAGGACACCAGCCCAGAGGGGTTTGCAGCACAAGGAAAACCTTCAGGACCCTTCATAGCTCAGAGCAAGGTCTTTGGTGATCCCTACCCTGCAGCCCTTCTGCCATGTACATCGTGAGTAGTTTGGGGAGTTTCTGAGTGAACCTGCCTTTAAAATTCAGCTCCCCAGTACACGTTACCTCCCTCTTGACAAACGTTTCCTTTGTTGTCCCTCATTACAAGCTCTAGGAAGCTCATCTTTGTAGAACTTCTGAAATGTAGGCCAAGCAGCTCTGGATCTGGCTTCAGAAAGGCTGGGTGGCTGGGTGGTCTGGTTTTACTGCTTCTTCACTGTGCAGCATTGGGCAGGAACCTTCTCCCAGCCCTGGTTCCGCATCTGCAAAGCAGCAGTAATGAGCCTGCACTCGCAGCTCTGAGGCAGTGACAAGTATGATGCTCTGTGCTTTCAAGCACTGTGAAAGGAGGTTGCATTCTCTAGGAAGGAATCACGCTGGCAGTGAATGCAATGTTTGCTTGGGTTTGTCGACTCTGCTCCATGGGAAGGCCTCCCAAAGGACACAGGGGCTGAGAGGGTGGGGAGGACTCTTGCTGCCTGGACCTTCTGCCCCTGCTGCCATTTCATCTCTTGAATCTCGCCTTGCTTTCCTGCAAATGGTGACGACAGTGTCAGGAACAAGGTGGCGGGACTGTGGGGCCTAAGCCAACAGTGTGCTGCTGAATGCCCTGAGCTGCTGATATCTGGTCTGTCAGATGTCAGTCTTGGGATCTGCAGGATGGACACAGGCCCTGTTGGCCAGCCTCGAGAGATGACTTCATGAGAACGCAGAAAGCAGATCGTAATTGTCTCAGCGCTGTGGTCCTTACCCAGCTGTGTTTCCTCATCAAAACGTAGAGTTTAGGAAATTTTCCATGCTTTTCCACACAGCACACAGGGTTAGGGCTGGAATGAGTTTTCCCACTTAACAGTGATTCATGGCGTAGAAAGAAATTAGACTGAGTTTAAAAGGAGTGAGGGTCTGGGTAAGGGAGGGCTGGAAAGATAAGTCTCGCCATAGCTTTTCAGGATGCCCTGGACAGCGCCCAGGAGCTGTCTGGAGGGAGAGAGCTCAGCGCCGTTTCATGCGCTGTAAAACACTGTTTGAGGGGAAATAGGTTCCTTGGCATTTATCTGCGCGGCTGACGTCACCTCCCAGCTCAGGAGCCAGACTGTCTCCCTGTCTGCGGCCCTTTCTGGAGTCACTTCCCAGCAGCCAGACTGTCGGTTTGCAAGGAGAAGTGGCCCTTTCTGGGCCAAAGAGGCTTCTGCTTCGGGCTGAGGTGGGAGGGACGTTGGTGGCGCCTGCGGCGGGGCCTTCTCCTCTACACTTTCAGCCTCTGCCTCCACAGCTGCCGGGCCCACCACCCCAGCTGTGTGCCCTCCACGGGGCCCGGCACGATCCTCGGCCCCGCCCTCGAGGCCTGGAAGGTGGCCCCTCGACAGAGGCCTGACCTGGACCTGGGCCACATCGGGCCCCGGGCTCTGCTGTCACGGAAAGGCCGTCCTACCACCTGTCCTGAACCCGCCTTACTGACCCGGCCTTCGTGCGAATCTGGACTCTGGGGGAGGGGGTGGTGCCTGGGCGGAGGGCCGCGGAGTGTGCCAGGCACGGTGCGTGAGCCTTCCCACGTGCACGTGTCCCAGCTCTCACCTCGGCTCTGAGCGGGGACGTCACAGCTCTCCTGCTACGGGCCTGGAAACCGGACGTGTGTGTGCAATGGACGGAGTCTGGCTGTCCTTGGGAAACATTCCCACCTTAAGTCCTGAGACCCAAGTGATGGGCTGAGAAGGGGGGGCCCGGGAGATGATTCAAGCACGAGGACAGAGTCCCTCATAAAGGAGGCCGGAGACCCCGCTCAGCCCACCAGTGAGGACACAGCAGTGGGGGCGTCTGCGAGCCAGAGACTGCACCTCACCAGCACAGGAGCTGCTGGTGCTTTTGTCTTGGAGCTCCTGGCTCCCAGAACCGTGAGGAAGGCTCTGTGTTGTTTGTGGCATTCTGTTATTGCAGCCTGAAGGAGCTGAGGTGTACAGCCTTTTTGTTGTTCTTCTCTTGGGGCTGGCATCTCAGCAGAGGGGGTGTCATCTTGTGCCGGGAAGATTAGAACCATACTCCAGAGTGCAGTAGCGGGGAGCCATGAGACCCTGTCTGCTAGGTCTAGTCCCACCAAGCGGTCACCCGAGAGACCCAGTGCACTGCGGTGTGATGGTCTTCTCAGCAAGCCACTCTCCCCTCAGCCCTGCAGCCCCAAACTTGTGGCTCCTCGCCCCTAGGACAGGGTGACCTCCAACCATCAGCTGCTCTGCAAGCCTCCACAGATCCCAGTGGTGGGTACTAGCAGTGAGTGAGAGTCTGCATGCTGCCCGACCAGCCTGGAACAGGCCTCACCGTCCAGCTGGCAGGCGCCGGGGTGACTCACTGGCCCCAGAGCCTGAGTGTCGGCTCAGCCTCCTGCCCACTCCTGCCCTGGTGGAGCTGCAGCTGCCATAGAGATGGCAGAGGCTGGTTCCTGATCCAGCCCAGAGCAGGAGCGTGGCAAGGTGAGCCTGACCCCTGCCCACCTTCCTGACCCGTGGAAAAAGATTCCTGTTTCCAGAAGCCCCATGCCGTGCCTGAGCTCAGACAAGAGGGCTCTGCACTCCGCTCACTCAGCCTCAGCACAGACTCTTACCCCAAACGGAACCCTCGGGTGGCCACTGCTGGCTGTCCTCGGGAACAGTCTGCCACTTTCTGACCTGGTGTAGACCACGGGGTGAGGGCAGCCTCTCCCTGGCTCTTGCTCCTGCAGACGGAGTTGGACAGATGGCTCCGTCACACTCTCTGGAGCGCTCAAGTGCAGTTTTGACACAGTCCAAGGAACACAAAAGGGCAAGCAACAGCCAGGACATCGTGGCCTGCCACCACGGCCCCAGCCTGCTCATCCCAGTAGATGAGCGGTGGGCACATTTCAGGCGGGGCTCAGCAGCTGCCTACTGGCTCTGACAGTTTCTCCTTCCGGGCTGATCAGGTGTGACCATGGCTGCGTTTCAAACTCTGCATTCTCTGCTCTTCAGTCGGCACTGTAGCTGTATGACACACAGCTGTCACACACATGCATGCGAGTACACACTGCCTAGGAACAGGGGCATGTGCTGAGGATACCAGAGAAACGGGATTCTGCAGCCAGGTGGAACGGAGCAGAATTGGATTCTCTCCCAGCTGTCACTCACTAGTCTGCAATCATTAGCGAGTTAGTTAACATTCCTGGGCCTCGGTCTTCTCTGAGTAAAATAAGGACAGTGACATCTCCATTGCCCAGACTGTGAGCTTTCCTTGGCAGAGAGGCCCAAAATTAGTTCTTGCCCGATAACTTAGACAGTGTTTGCTGGTCACAAAGTTTAGCATTTATTTTTCTGTGTGTTCATGGTGTGCTCCCGTTTGGATATCAAGAAGACAAAACCTTCTCTTCTACTCCAGGTTTGCTGAGAAGCAGGGTGTATAGGGGGTGGGCCTCCCACTGCCTGAGTTTTGGTTGTAAAGGAAATATTTGCTGGGGTGGTGTGTCCCAGAGTAAATGCTCTCTGGGGTGGCAGTGGAAGGTAATTTCGGAAGGGCTTGTGCTGACCTTTAGAACTGTTTCTTCCAAATTCAGCATGCAAAGAAAGCAGAGGTATCTGCCAGAAGGCCCCAGAAAGATCAGGGATGTGAATTCTACACCACATGATAGAGCATAAGAAACGTCACGTTTCTCTTCTTACTGTAAATTAAGTTCGATATGGACGGTAGCCTCTGCCAGGGTGGTGGGAAATTCAGCCTCAGACCCCCTTGGAAGGAAGGCCCTTTCCCCGACCCCATGCGCATCCATCCTGAACACTCACAGCAGGCCCCCACTGACACTGCTGCACTCCGACATTGCTTGGCCAGGCTGGGGCACAGCCTGCTCCCCCAGGCCCTGCCGCTTCACAGAGGGTCACGGGAGGGAGGACCTCGACTCAGGCCCTAGCTCTCTGTTCCCTTCCTGTCCTGGAGGAGGCCCCGGGGCCTTTGCAGGCTCCTCTCTCTGACGCCTCTGTCTCTTCCCTGTCTTCTGGAGATGAGCAGGGGCCTGGCTCCAGGAACACGGTGGCGGCTCTGTTCCCAAGGGTGGAGAACAGATAGGTTATCTGTGGCTAGCATGGCCTCATGCCGTTCTGGGAGGGTTGGGGGGCCTGAAGAAGGGGAATGCGGAGGGACTTGAGGACTCACGTGTAAACTCTACACGATTCTGGTCCCTGGGGAATACCTGCTGCTCCCCTGCCCCCCCACTTTTCCCTTTGCAAGGCAAGTACAGCAAGCAGAGGGCAGAGCAGCTTCGAGGGGCCCCAGAGCCAGCAGAAGCTGTGGCGTGACAGTACCATGGCCGTCTCCTCCGCTTTGTAAACCTGGAAGGGGCTTGTCCAGCGGGGGCATCTAATCTGCCCACGGCAAAGTAGGTGGGAGTCCTTCACGCCCGTTCAGATAAGGCAGCTGAGGTTCAGATCGTGAGAGATTCACCCAGAGTTCCACAGCTGCGTCCTGGGGAGCGGAGGAACCTGGCGTCCAGCCTCCTGGCTTTTTCCTTCGAGATTCCACAGCTTGTGGGTGTTTACCTTCGACCGTGGCCACCAGAGACCCCGGTGTCTGCCTTTTGCAAAGAGGAGGATGGACTAACAGCCAGCCTCTGTCGTCCTGGAACTGCTGGTAGATTTCGTCTAAGTCTTGCTTTCATTCTGTTCTGATATCAGGAAGAAAACTAGAAGCGCAGCACATTTCTCCGGAGAGAAAACGCTCTGGACTGGAATTAACACCACGTGCGTGGTCCCCTAGTCGAGGCTGTGGCCGTGCAGGCCGTGTTGCTGCTGCATGGTGGCTTCAACAGGACTGGCGAGGGAGGGGAGCAGCTTTATAAGACTAGTATTCACGGCTCAAAGAGTAAGCGCAGGGCAGCCTATTAATTTCCACCTGATTCGGCTGCCTACAACAGGAGGCAGGAGACCCTGGGCGCGTGGACGGCTGGCCAGTGTTGGTCTCCTCACCCGCCCTCCCTGCTTGCTTCCCCTCCCCTGCGGGGTGCTTCTCTGGTGTTTTGGAGACAGGGTCCCGCTGTGCAGCCCAGGATGGCCTCAGACTTAGAAACGAAGGGGCCGAGTGACTCCCTCCCTCCCTCGGTTCCACTGTCAACGCCACACCACCCTAAAGACTATCCCTGCTTCCACAGTCCTGAAAGAGCAAGCCAGAGCTGGGAGTTGTGCGAGCCGCTCCCTTTCCCTCCGCTCACCTGGAACCACCGCGGCCCCTGATGATTGCCCCGCTTCCATGATGCTCACCCTGTGAACCCTGTGAGCCCGAGGTACCCAGGCTCCGCTTCCCCTCACCCCTCCCTGTTCCTGCCACATCCCCTGTTCATCATAAACGCAGCTACTTATACACCCTATGAGGTACAGGGACTGCAGTCCTTTCCGCCTCCACGAGATCCTCGGCTACTTTTGGCCCACTCAGCTGTAGCAGACTCCTGGGGATCCTCCTGCCTCAGCCTCCAGCTACCGGGATTTCAGGCGTGTGCCACCAAGCCTGGCTCTTGCCGGGTCCTTATAAATAAGCTGAATTTAACAGTTTCCACCTACTCACTGGGATCAATCAAAAGGGAAACAGATCTTGAGTACATAAAATGGTGACTTCGGAGGCTGCATTTTAAAATAAAAGTGCCTACTTGCTGAGACCTGTTTCCTGGAGTGAAGTCTTTTGGAGACCTGCTTCAAGGAGCAGACCTGAGTGTAACTAGCACGTTAGTCATTTGGTAGCAAATGGGTTTCTCTGGGACACGAATATGACTCAAAGCAGTTTGTTCTAGCATCTGCTGCCTAAACGCTGCCCACAGCAGTTTCGTTTTCCCTCCGAGCTCGCCAAGTAAACCTAAACTCTACGTGTGAGGTCAAGAGCTCTTATCAGAGCATCGATTCTAAAGCTGTCCTCCTGCAGTGGGTTCTGCAACTCCAGGCATCCCCACCCTTTGCCCGGGAACACTCCGAGGTCACCAGTGCTGTGGGAAATCTTCCGCGGAGCTCTCCTCTCCTGCAGACCTGGGCACCCAGGGACTGCCTGGAGTCTCCAGGGCCACAAAAGCATCTGTTCTTCTTTCCTGCCCCTCACAGCGGGCAACTCTCTTCCCACTTCTTCCTGGGGGCTCTGCGGTGTTCACGAGGGACCAGTCCCGGGAACCAGTCTTGCTGCCGCTGTGCTTCCCAACGCCAGTGGACTGCAGGGATCGGGACCCGTCTCCCCTTCACGCCCTTTCTCTGCCCGCCGGGACGCCAGGCGGCCCCTCCCTGGCACACAGCGCTCTGTCAGTGCCTGAGAAGATGCAAAGCGACTCCTGTACCCCACACAAAACCCTTTGTGTCTCCCTCGTATCCCAAAGGGGGAGCAGACGCCTGAGAGACACGATAAATAGTTCTCTGACTGCTGTGCAGATAAGTGCCTGAGAGGAGGCGGAACTGTTTGCCTCTGGGTCGAGCGGCCGCGTTTATCAGTGGGCGCCGTGGATCTGGCCCAGCGCGGGGCTCAGGAGGAGGAGAGGCTGCGATAACTCACAGCCTCACAGCCCGTTTGGAGGCCGCCATCCACCCCCTTGTCTGCAGTGCCGGGCGGAAGTGCTCGGGTTACAGAGCAGCCCGGGGCCCTGGGGTCTGCATGCTTGGCTGGGTGCGCTGTCCGGAGGGGCTGCAGGGGAAGGTGGGGCGGAGGCAGCCCCCCCCCCCCCCCCCCGCGTGGCAGTGCCGGGGCAGGAAGCCGTACAGAATAATATTTAGGCAGGGAGCTCCGTGAACCGTGGGCCTCGGCATGTTCTAGGCCTCCCTCCTCCTGCGGGCCTGGAAGCTGCAGGCGTAATTTCCGCAGCCCCGGTGGTGCCCTGAGTCTCCACGGGGCAGCCGGGGCCTCTGGGGAGACCCCGTGCGTGGCTGCCGTCACATGGGGGGGGCTGGGGGACCGGGGACCCCGGGGACCCCAGGCCTGGCGGGTGCTGCTCCTGGGCGCCGTGGCGGGAACGGGCGGCTTCCGAGCGGTTCCGTGGGACGCGGGGGCTCTGAAATGCCGGGGTGCGGCGGCTCGGCAGGGGCACGGGCGCCCCAAGCTGTCCACGCCCTCGTCTCCAGCCGCCCTGGTCCGCACTCCCCGGGCAGGCCCAGGTTCCCAGCACCCGTCTGTCGGCTCCTGCGTGGCGCGTGCTTCTCCTCCTGGCTGCAGCGCTTTCCTTTCTGGGGAACTTTTCGACTCCTCCTTCAGAGCCTAATTCGAGGGTGTCCCCGCCAGAGCCTGGGGCCGTCGTCCGCCTGCCCGCCCGCCCCTCCGATGTAGCTGAATGGCCGCAGTGCTCCCGGGCAGGGTTTGCCCAGGGCAGGGCTTGGTGGGGCCCGACTGAGACCGCTGCCTTCCCCACTCCGCCCAGAGGCTCAGGGCCGAGCCCTGTGCGTCGGTCCCACGGAGCCCATCACCGTCAGCGCTGCTCCTCAGCTTCTGCTCAGCCAAGGGGGCAAAACCCAGCGCCAGCCGCTCTGGTTCCCGGCAGCTCGGAGGGTAAAATGAGGACATGTACGGAAAACTGCAACTGTCTTCTTGAGCCACCTCCGGGGCCGTCCAAGACGAGGAGCAGGAAGTGGGCCGGGAGATGGAGGGGAAGCAGAGAGGAAGCCTGGCGGCCGTTCCGTGGGGCCAGTCTGCGCCCCTCGCTTGGTTCTTCAGCTTACCTCGCCCTGCAGCTTCTCATCGTCACCTTCACCACCCAGAACAGGCCCTGGGGTGTCTGAGCGGCTCATTCCCGCGTAAGCAGGACTGGGCTGGCGCTCAGGACGGACCCGGCTCCGCCGTGTCATCCGCCTTCTCTGCTTCGCCTCCTCGCCTGAGGCCCGGGTCACCCAGCCGCGGCGGTCCCGTTCCGCCAGTTTTCGGGAGGACGGGCCCTCTGGGAAGGGCACCGGGCAGCCCTGCGGCCGGGGTTGCAGGGACAGTGCCCAGGGTGTCCGTGCGCCAGGGCGGCTCAGGCCCAGCGGGACCACAGCGTGCGAGCCCCGTGTGGCAGGGTGCGAGGCGCAGGGCCGGGCGGGCCGCAGCCTGAGGTGCACTCGTGGGCCTGGACGGAAGGACGGGCGCGCTCCGCTGCTCGGAACAGATCCAGGTCTCTGCAGCCCCGAGGTGCAGCAGCCCCCGACCAGGTCCTGTGCACCCAGCTGTCTAAGCAGCGACTCGAGACCTCCAGGAAGCCGCGTCTGTTTCTCGCGGCTCTCTGCGGCCAGCGTGACCCTTGTCAAGTACACGAGGGCGTCCCTGCCATCCCCAGAGCTGCCCCGGCTTCCACGCCTGAGGCCCCCGGTTCCGTGGAGACCGCCAAGCCCGTGGGCCAGCTCTGCGTGCACCCGGCTCCTCCCCTTCTCCCCCACGCCCCCCCCCCAGCAGGCTGAGGCCGATGGGAGCAGCGGCCTCTCTCCTGCAGTCTAGGCCCTTCCTGCTGGGTCTCCAGCTCCGCTAGGGCCGCTCCTCTTCCCCCGCGCCTGGTGAGCTGCGGGCTCCCGGGCGCCTCACCCAGCCGAGCCTTCTCTGCACGGCACCCCGAAAGGAAGTTTGGGCTCCCTCCTCTGGTGGGCGTGGCCAGCGGCCGCCTGTTCCCTGCATAGCGTCCTTCTCATTTTCCCTGGCCGCTGGCTATGGCTGCTTAGCAATCATTCCCCAGCTGTTCGAACACCAGTGCTCGGCGCTGATCGCACTGCGTCTGAGGAGCACGGGCGCTAAGGTCTGAGCGTTTCTGTGCCCTCGAAGTTCAGATTTCTGGTGAAATCCTCACCCTCAACCTTACCCTTCCAGGAGGAGAGGCCTTTGGGAGGGGGTTGGCCTGCGGGGTGGGGCCCTCACCACTGGGGTTGGTGCCCTCACAGAGAGGCCCTGGAGTGCTCTCGCGTGCTTCCTGCCGCGGCAGAGCCTCACCAGCGCTGCCAGCCCCTGGTCTTGGGCTTCCTGGCCTCTAGAGCGGCGAGAGGTAAATGTCCGCCAAACGTCAGCCACCAGGTGCACACTTTGGTCCCAGCAGGTTGACCCACTAAGTCTGGGATCCAGCTTCAGCTGGTGGCTCTGGCCCAGGCCTGCTGTGGGGCAGCAGCCAGGTGCAGTGGGTCTGCAGGGGTCTGGAGGCTCGGGCGGGGAGCTGTGCCTGAGGCGGCTCCTTCCGAATCCTCGCCGATACTTCAGGGTCTGAGGTTGGCAGGACGCGTCGCTGCATGGCCCCGCCCTGGGGCTGATGGGACACGGTGGCGGACTTGTCCTTGGCCTTCGTTCCTCACGGATCTCCAACCTTACCCAGGCAGTGGTGTGGCCGCTTCCCAGGCTCCCTCGGGTGGCCCTGGGACGTGAGCCGAAGTCTCCGCGGTGACACTTCCAGGACAGCGCTGCTCTTCCTGGCTGAGGAACAGCCTCGCCTGGCCATCCGTTCACCGGCACCCTCCTGGCTCCCGGCGTCTGGACGCGCAGCGTCAGTGGGAATCACCACTGCAGAGCGTCGGGTGGCGAAAGGAGTCCGGTGCCTGCGGGCTGCACGGAGGGAGGGCCCGCACCCAGCCCGCATTGCCGCTCTGCACCCTTATTTGAGAGAAAGGACCCCTACTGGTGGTGTCTCTGTGCTCTGTTTCCTCCACCCACACCTGGACGCACCCCGCGCCCCGACCCTGCCCTCTGTCTTCCTCACACCTCGCTGAGGTCCTCCTCCCTCACCTGCATGGACTTCTCCCCCCTCTGGTGACTGCCTGAGAGCAGACACTGGTCACACTGGCCTTGTCGGCGGGCGAGTTTTTATTAAACTCTGGGTTGACGTTTAATAGAAACCTGCAGCGAACTCTGACCTCTGACCTCAGAGAGCAAGCTGCGTCCTCTGCCTTGATCGGAAATCCGGTTGCAGCTTGACTTTCTTCCCACTGTGCCGAGACCTGGCTCAGGAGAGAGACCTCAAAGGCAGCAGAGGGCGGGCGGGAGGGCCTGCGTGCTGCGGGAAGGGAGGGAGAGGCCTCCCTGGTGCCCCGAGGAAGCTCCGCCTCCGGGGGCCGCCGCTCACCAGGTCCGGGTCATCCGTTTCCCTTTCTCCGGGCTGGGTCAGAGGCCCCTCGGGCAGACTCTGAGCCCCCTGGGAGCGCGGCAAGTGTCGCCCCCCTCCTCCAAGGCCTCTGCCGAAGAGGACAGGGAGCAGAGCTGACTCTGAGCGACAGGGCGACAGCAGGGGGCTCGTCATTAGGAGGACTCGGCTGGGCTGGGCTGTCTTCCAGCCCTCAGCGGGGCAGGCTGAAGGCCAGTGGGGTCGCCGCCGGGAGCTGTCAGAGTGGAAATGATCCAGTGACTCCGGGGTGCAAGGGACACCCAAGGGGGGCAGAGCAGGGACAGAACAGGCGAGCCAGAACCTGGGCACTAAGCTCGGTGAAAGAGAGAAACCAGCAGGGTGTTCAGGGCAGGGAACTGAGCATGTGCGGACGAGTCACTGTACATTTGTCATAACCACCGGAGTGGGCCTTAGAGGAAAGGAAGCTGTGCACCTAGGGAACCCACGGTGTCAGTGCCGGTCACCAACTGTCAGGCGGCACACTGACACGGGGCAGCGGGGAGGGAAGGCTCTACGTGCATCTCTTCTGCTCAGTTTTTCTGTAAACCTAAAACTGCTCTGAAAAATACGCCCACCACTTTTAAAACATACTACAAAAGGTAGAGAAAGGAAAACAAGGAGGAGAAGAACCAAAAGTTCAGTGTCTTGGAAATCAAAGGGAAAGACAAGAGGCGGGGGAGAAGGAAGCCTGGGTTAAGGGGCTGGGAGCTAAATCGGGGCTCAGAAGCACCCTATCAAGCCATTTTCTGTGTGTGCTTTGTGGAAATTCACTGACCACTCCCTGGTCGCTCCCGGGACATCTGGGTCTATTGTCCTTGTCTGTGGGGTGAACATCCGGGATATCAGAGTGTTCACCCAACACCTGGTAAACGTCACTGGTGATTTTGGAGAAACCGGACCGGGACCTCCAGTAATACTGAACTGTGCAGTAGACGTTACCTGCTTCCGTTCCTCATAATCCACGCCAACATTGTTTCCTCTTGGGTCGTAAACTATGTAGTGTACAATGGTTGTTCTAATGGACGTGACGGTCTCATTTTAAACAAAGTGTGAGTGGACTCTGGGCTCCAAGCCCCATCAGTCAGCAGCTTCTAGTTCCCATTACAGAGGAAAAGCTGGGAACATGGTCAGCTACGGGTCCCACAGCCTCCGGTACCCCAGCCCCCTGCCTCCTCTCTGGGCAGCAGCAGAGGCCTCTGGGAGCCCAGGACGAGACCCCAGGCAGGGCTGCTGTGGATTTCCTCCCTGAGACAATGGTCCCGGGCAGGGTCTGGGACAGGTCGTGGGAAAGCCCGGTGTCTGGAGGGGGTTGGGGCCGACACTGGTGAGGGGCCAGGCCTCCGGGAAGCTGGAGAGGCCGGAGGAAGCTTGGTGGGTGGCCCAAGCTCCCGAGGTGGAGCCCTGGGGACCAGGTGGCTTTCCCAAGGCGCAGGCGCTTGTCTGGACCACAGGCCACGGCCAGGCTCTCTGACTTTGAGATTTAGCTACTCTGCTCTGTTCTCACTGAATCTCCTCCTACGGGGCCTCTTGCTGAAGGCCTTCCACATGGATTCTCCACTGATGGGGGCAATACAGGTTTTATTTCAAAATAAATGTATTAAGTCCCTTGAGAAAAACAGGAATCAACAACTACTCCAAAGGATGCGGCGGAGATGCAAGGCTGGGGAGGACAGTGCACACTCTGGGCTGGAGCTGGGTCTCCAAGCTGTCACCCGCTTTCCTGGCCAGGCCATGACCTGCAGTGGCACGATGTGAACCCAAGTGTTCTGTGAGCTGCACAGCAGCCCGTGGGTGCGCCTGGCCCTCGTTTTCATGAAGACGCGGCTGAGTGACCTGGGAGAACACTGGACATGAGGGTGAAGAGCGAGTGGGAACTGGAAATGAGGAGACTGGGCTTCGGCAGCTGGCTTAACAGGTCTGGAAGCAGAGGAAAGGGATCTGATTGTGTTCAGGACCCGGGATGTCTGAGTGTGCACAGATGGAGGAGCAGGACGGATGGAGGAGCTGTCTTTAGACAGCAGCCATCACGCAGCATGTCCTGGAGGGGCACTGCATGGGTTAGCAGGACTTTCCCAGAGGCCACCCTGGCCCGGCCGCTTCCCGATTGGACAGGGCAGAGGCACCTGGCACAGGTGGCCTGGCTGCTTCCTTCCGGCTGGGCTGCAGGAGAGAGCAGTGCCCGTGTGACCCCGGGCAGGGCCGGCTGGAAGGTGGTGCTGGAAGGCTGGGCGCCACCTTGGACAGGGCCAGGCGCAGCTTCCTTGCGCTGGTTTGGATGACACTTGCTGCGCAGCAGTAGACAGAGCCCTCTTGGGGTATGGACCGCATCAGGTGCCACAGGGCCCCATAAGGGCTGAGGGGGAGCCATACACCAAGGCTTCGTCCACATGGCTGAGGCCTCTTGGTGCAGCCCGTGGACCACCAACTCCCAAACCTGGGCACTTGGAACATGTTTGCATTCCTGGACCTCATCCCACAGGGCCAGAATCTTGGGGTAATCTTAAATTTCCAACTTGTGTTTTTCTTTTTTATGTTTCCGAGACATGTTTGCAGTACACAGTGATTGCATTTGTTGTGCATGACACATCCTCATTCTTAAGCGCCACCCCCCCCCACCTTCCAGCTCTAGTTCCTCTTCTATCTGCAGAGGACCTACCTCCCTATTTCATATTATCTGTCTTTTACTTTGTGCTTTGTTTCCCCACATAAGTGAAACCATGTGATACTGAAGCTTGTGTGTCTGACCTACTTCACTTAACATTGTGGTCTCGAGATGCATTCCTTTTCCTAAAAACACTCAAGCTCACCCTTCTTCTTGGCAGAGTAGTACCCAGCTGCATGTCAACTCCCCACTCTCCGGTGTCGATGGACACTTAGGCTGCTTCCAAGATGCAGCTACGATGAACTCTGCTGCTGTGCACGTGAGTCTGCATGGATCTCTGTGATGGGAAAGAGCCTGTAACTCTTTCGGGAAGATGCCTACAAGGGAAGGGCTGCATGTGAAACAATCCCTGGATTACTCTTCTATGTACCCAGTGGCCTCGACCTTGAGAATCCAGAGAAGATCCTCAGAGACTCCGTCTTCCTCAGAATTACATTCTCTTTAGGAAGACAATAAAAGAGAGGGATGCTCAACCTCACCCACTTCTCTCCTCCCAGAAACTGTGCTAGGGAGACCAAGGCTCCAATCCTGGACATGCATGGGCCTCCTCCCTCTTCCCTGTCCAGTGTTCTTCGTGGCCTGCACAGGACGGTGTGTGCATCCTCCTGTGAGGGGCTCCATGGTCCCCAGTAACACACGCAAACATACATCCACACACATGCAGGATTGTAAATGTGCAAAAGCTCCTGTGAGGCCTGGTAGACAGAAGTCAGAAAGGAAAACGTGGCTGGGATAACTTGTGTGCACTGCGTCGTGGGACCGCAGCCCTGGGAAGGGGTCGACGCGTTAACCTGTGATTCTTCGAAGGCAAGGGCTCTATCTCTGTCTTTATCCATTCTCTAAAGGGCTTGTGAGCCTTTCACTGGAGGAGCTGGAAGGAGTGGGGTGCAGGTGGGTGAGCGGACTCAGGCTGGGCTTTCGGGGTGGCTTTGAGGGCAGCGGGGAGACAGGGCCGGAGCATGCAGTTCACAGCCAGCTGTGGGGCAGCCTCTCCCCAGCCTCCTTCTCTGGACCTCTGTCTTCCTGAGCACTAAAATAACAATCCCAGCAGGGCAGACGGAAGGCAGGAGGAAAGGGGCGAGCAAACGGAAAGAGAGCTTTCCAGATAAAAGGGAGCTGGGAAGTTACAAGGAGACTAAAACCAACACCATTGCTGCAGAGACCGGGGAAAAGAGGAGGAACAAAGAGCTACGGAAAACTAAAATGCAGAGTCTTTGGGAGATAAGGCGCATGAGACGCAACGGTATTTAAGACAGCAGATGAAACACGGCGCTAAGGAGATAAAGTCAAAAGCACCGAGTCGAAGAGGTAAAATGCTGAGAGAAAAGGCTCAGGGGACAAAGCTAAACGTGGAGAGGAGGTGGGAGCAGCAATGAGTTCAGGAGTTCAGCGCTGAGAGCGGCTGGAAACACGACAACGCCCTATTGCCTCCGGAGTCCCCGGCCGGCCGGCCGGGAGTTTTAGGGCAACCCGGGTTTCTGGCGGCTTCCGTGAGGGCTGGAGCCTGGCCGCCCCCGCCCCTGCCCCTGCCCGGGCCGTGGTGCCCCTGCTT
>NW_004625019.1:55784-69758 GCF_000247695.1 Heterocephalus glaber
GGAGAACAAACATCTGCTCGGTTCCTCATTGTTCTTGGACTGATTAACATCTTGTTTGCCAGAGATGTACTGAACTCTCTGCAAGCCTTCCATTACACCTTGTTTATCCCAATGTGAACTATTGAACTCTCTGCAAGTCATTTGTTGAAGCATACTTCTGTCTCCTCCCAGTGTGAGCCCATGTAAGGACCATGATGTTCATGTACCAACAATTCTGCAACACCTCCAGGATCTCAAAGGAGAAGCTGGTTGGCAGCCTTCAGTGTCCCCCTCAAAGCCATCTGTGCAACCATTGCATTTATTTAAAATCCAATCATCAAAGGTTGTCTAAGCAAACAAACACAAATATACAGACCAAACAAGACTTGTCAATATGTAATGAATGGTTTCTTTGGATTTTAATAATCAGGGCAGTATCTCTATTAAGAAAGCCAATGGAGGCCGGGGATTTAGCTCGGGGATTTAGCTCAGTGGTTTTGCCGCCTGCTGTGCAAGTGCAAGGACCCGAGTTTGATCCCCCTTACCAAAAAAAAAAAAAAAGAAACCCAATGGATAACTTTTCCCAAAACTTCCCTTTTACTCTATGTGATTCAAGTGTGAGATCAAAGAAAGCTTTCATAATTTTTTCACTAAATTCTAGAACCAAGTTCCCTTGTCCTGTAAGTGGAGATTTCATGTGAAGCAGAATCCTCCTGCAGTTTGCTCTCTGACACCACACAGCCTGGAGCTGCTGTTTCTGCAGCTCTGTCTCCTGCAGATTGGTGTACCCTAGGGAGGCAGTGAGGAAACACTGGTCTTAGGAGAGTGCAGCTCTGTACCGCTGATGTTCTGAATTCTCTGGTACATGGCCCAGAGTTTCTGCTCCACTGTCCTCTGAATTCATTACAAAGGTGTGCAGTCTTTATCCCCATTGATAAAGGGCAAACTGTGTGTGAGACATGATGATCCTTGGTCTAGAGATGAGGAGAGTGAGTCTTAGCTGGAAGCTCACTAAGGGGTGTGGATTCCTTAACTTTGAGCTGTAAGAAACAGTCAACATTTGACCAATCACAACACAACTGCTCTGCTGCCAAATTGATTCTTGTGTGCTCTTGTGGGTTACCATGATTGTTGTTTGTTAACTTGTTTATCATTTATGGGGCATATCATTTTTAGAATGAGGATGTCACCAGTTTTTGCATGCCTTCTGTTCCATACATGCTGTTAATCCACTAAGTCTTCTCCAAATCCCAACAGAGAATATGACTGGTTGCATTTTAGTGCCTGAGGGAGACTATTAAGGTATAGATGTGCCCTCTTTAAAGTCTTCAGGGTCACTGTGTCAGGCCAGCGAGGACTCAAGTAGGATTATTCCAGACATAACATGCTGCCTGTCATCCTACCTCTGGCTCCCAGCCATAAACATGGTGTTCACAACCAGTATCCAAACGTCACTGTCAAATAAGGCTGCTTTTCCTGTTTGGTTGGAACTAATATTCTCTTGATTGTACTAAATACATTCTCAGAAGCAATCTGTTCATTACTGGCCACTAGTATCTCTTTCAGTTATCATGACAGATAATGACTATTTTATTCCAAGATCTCTCTCTTTCTGAAACCTTGTGTACTATTTGCCCCACACATGTAGTGAGAATTTTTCTGAGTCTCCAGAATTCTTGATGACTAAGCATCTGCAGATTGATATAAATATTGGTTCTGCAATATCCATAAATTGGAAAAATGCTCATTACATTTTATAAAGTGTCAATTCATATTTTTGTTAGTTTTTAAGTAATTTTGTTTTAAGTCTCATGGTTTAAGTTTTTGAAACTAGTTTATGCATATCCTTCCCATTCATGAGGTAAAATATGTTCTTCAACTTGAAGCATATATGAAAATATTCCATATATATAAAACCTTATGTTTTATAATGAAAATTTTTTGTAAAGTTGGCATAAAGATGATGTAGGTATGAGTGAAGAAGAGAGAGAAAGCATTGTGAAGACCTTTTAGTCTACTTGGGCTCTGTAAAAAAAATTATGGTAGATTCTATAGTGCAAAAAGGTGCAGAAAATTACATTCAACTTCATGCCTAATAAAATGATGACTATCAAAGACAAACAACAGGAAATAGCAGAGCTGACCAGCATGTGGATGCCTGGAGCCCTGATGCACTGGTGGAGGAAGGAAAACAGCACATCAGTGGGGCAAAAGAGCACACCTGTTCTCCACAGAATTGACCTAGGGTCACCTCAGGTTGCAGAGAGGTCACTTCTGAGTCTACACTCAAAGAAGTGGAAAACAGGGCATAAGGAGGAATTGGACACCAGTGTGAACAGCTGCATTAATCACAATACCAAAAATATGGAGACAATGTCTGCCTCAACTGGGAAATGAATGTATAAATGTACTTTTACAGTTATGTAATAAGAGACACAAAAGTTCAGTATCTTGAATATACTTCCAGTTACAGATAAAATTTTAAGACAAGATGTAAGAGAAAGAAGATAATGACATAAGGAATGCCTAATGCTAACTTGGTGTGATGAAAGTTATATAGAGAGGAGAATGGAGATTTCCACAGTGAGGAACAATAAAGAGTTATATAACAGGACAGACTGAATTTGCAAGATGAAAAGATTCAGGAAGTGGATGGTGGCACTAGTTGTGAAACATCAGCATACTTCATTACTTAACTACATTTTTCAGTGCTTGTGAGCTAGTAAATTTTATGTTTTGTGAATGTGAAGTGAATTAACCAGAAATCTCCCAATAGCCTGCATGTGAACTTTAGCCCTTTTCCTCCCCAGACTGCTTTTTTCAAAGTGATAACCTAACCAGCACATAGCTTATCTTGTGGTTAAGAACAAAGGACAGGACATATCTTGCCTCATGACTAGGAACAAAGGACAGGACATGTTATATTGTGGTCCTAACCATAAAGATAGAAATTTCCTGTTGGATCCCAAAAATTGGACTTTAATCTAACTTGCAATCTGCTTCTGTACCCTGTCCTTGCTCAAAGGTGAGATTATGACATTCTATTGTGAAGTTTTTCCCTTTAAAAACTGGGCTTCCCTGCTTGATCAGTACCAAGGAAAATGGGAGCATGAGCTCATCCTTAGTCACAGCTATTGAAAAGATATTGAAATTGGAGATTTTTCATGGGCATTGTCTTTTTGTTGGGAAACCTATAACAAATGTTGGTGCAGAAATTTTTGGAAAAATAAAAATGTGGGGTTTGTCTAAAGCAAACTCCATTGATGTTCTCTTTCTGGCCAAAACCAAAAAACCAAAAAACTTCCTAAGTTATGTAGCTGCAAATGAATGTAACATTAGGAATTGTAAATATGCATTAGTGAGAAAGAGAAAAAGAAATGGAAAATTCACAGTTATCTTAAAAAATCTATCCTTTTTCTTTTAACCATATACCGTGGACCCTCAAATTACCACTGACTTGACATATGAAAAACTTGGGTTAATAGGGTTACTGGAAGATTCATTTGCCTCTTGTAACCTATAGCATGAACCCAGGTAAAAATCCAGATCTTAGGCTTACTGACTTAGGTACAACCAAGCTCAGGAACTGATCTAGTCTGTAAGTCAAGGAGCCACTGTATTAAAGACAGATGGAAAGAGGTAACATGATTTTTCCCAACACTTTTGTGCTGCTGGGATTCTCAGAGTTTCCGTGGCTGGAGAAGCTACTTTTTGTAGTGGTCCTGGTCTCCTACCTCCTCAGTCTAGTGAGGAACTGCTTTATCATCCTCCACTCCCTGGTGGACCTAGACTCCAGACACCCATGTACTTCTTCTCTCTTCTGGAAACCTCTCTCTTCTGGACTTCAGTGTGACATGCACCCTTGTGCCTCAGCTGCTGGCCTTACTTCTGGGGACCAGACAAGACCATTTCTGCCTGAGAGTGCATCACACAGGTCTATATTTTCAGTGAACAGCTTGCACTGAATGCTTTCTGCATGACATGATGGTCATTGATCACTATGTGACCATCTGGAAGCCAATCCAGTGCACTCATCATGTGTCCCTGGGTGTGTGTTCAGATGGCAGCTGCCTCCTACTCCAGGGTCCTGGCCAATGCTTTGCTCCAAGCCACTCTCACACTCCAAGTCCCCTTCTGTGGGCACTGCACCCTGGACAACTTGTTCTGTGAAATACCTATTTTCATCAAGCTGGCCTGTGGGGACAACTCTGCCAATGAGCTGGCCCTGGCTTTAGGATCCATCCCTTGTCTAGTGATGGCTCCCCTCATGGTGGTCATCTCCTACACCCTCATTGGTAGGGCTGTACTGAAGTTTCCTTCAGCTGAGGGCAGGCATAAACCACTCAGCACCTGCAGTTCCCACTTGCTGGTGGTCACCATGTGCTTTAGACCAGGCATCTACCTATACTTCCAGCCTCTTAAAATTCTTTCCCAGACCAAGTTCCGGTCCTTCTTCTACTGTGCTATCACTCCACTGTTCAACCCACTCATCTACACCCTGAAAAACAAGGATGTGCAGACAGCATGGAAGAGGATCATGAAATCCCAGCGTGGGGTGAAGCCTTTATAAGCCAAATGATCTTTGCCTGTCTCCTGGAGCAAGCAAATATATGGATCATTGCTATTGGCTTCTCTGATTTTCAAACTGAGTTTCAATGACATCAAAGAGGAGAGGTTCCTTCTCAAATTTTTAATCTGTATACAGGAGAAACTGTATTGCCTGGAAAATTGTATTGTCTGAAATCTGAAATAGAACCATTACTCTCTCCTTCCCAAAGTTTTGCTCTGCATAGGCCACTTACCTATGGGAAGAGATACATGCATCCATGTTCACTGCCACACTATTCACAATAGCCAGGGTGTGGAATAAAACTAAACATCCACTAATGGATAAATTGAAAATGCAAACCCTCAAGGCAAGAACAGCTTGGAGTGATGTATTTCAAGACCTAAAGGAGAACAGCCTCCAAAAATAATTTTGGTGAAGGTTATGGAATGAGATCTAGTATGTAATACTGGCTCTACCAATTTCTAGCTGTGATCTAGATCAGATCATTTAACCTAGTTCTGACAAAATTTTTTCATCTATAAAATAGTATCTGCCATATATACATTTGTTAACTACATGAATAAACTATATGCATTAACAAATTTGAACATCTACGCTATGGTTGGTTCAAGTCTTTCTTTGATTGTAATATACTCTTAATACAATATCACAACTATTTTTCTCTTATTTTCTGAAAAGCTTAATTTTTTTTCACATTTCTTCTTCAATATTTCAGAACTTCATTCCAATTGTGTAAAACTTTCAACAGTATTTCATAATCCTGGAAATCCAATCCAAAGTCTTTACATGACTTATATGGTCCAAAAATATCTTGATTTTTGATGCCTCTCATATCTCACTGCAAATAACTTTCCTCTTTCTTAACTAACTCCAGTTGTGTACCGCTCTTGCTTATGCACAAATATCTCAAACATGTCCCTGACTGTTTTAGTCTTTTGTATTTTTGACAAGAATTTTCTTTAAGATAATTATCTCTCTCTCTTTCTTCAAGCATCTACCTATGCTTGTTTTTTCATAAAGAGATATATAGGCATATATCACTACTAGAAATATATTAAAAAGTATATAAAATTGCTTATTTATTATTTAATAATTTTGTTTGACATTAGAGAGCCTGCAGATCTAAAAGTGTGTCTTCATCTTTAGAACTTCATTGTAGTTTTCCTCAAACCATCCTGTGATATTTGGCAGGAGGTATGAGATGACTACATTTTAACTTCTCTCTTCTTTCTGTGCTTCTTAAAATGTTTCTTTTTGTTTCTCCTCCAGTGAATTTGTAAATTCATAACGTTTGAACTCAAGTATTAATTTAAATGAATTCTTTGTCCCTTTGGTGCAATAAAATTTAAGCTCACATATGTTCTTTAAATTACTTGAATATGTATGAAAAACTGAAATGTAAAATAAAATCTGTTTTATCTACACAAAAATCTACATGAAAAATGCAAGAGATGAAGCTAATACTGTGATTTTTCAAACTGAAATCCACAATGTTGCAAATTATAAAAGCTGAAGATTATGAAACTCCAACTACAAATATTATTGTTTCTTTGATGTACACTGTAAAACCATCTTTCAAAATTGATGGAGAAATAAATACTTTCATGACAAAGAGCATGTTAGGTACTTCATGAATACCAAACCAGCACTCCAAAAATTTTAAACAATATCCTAGGAAAAGATGATGAGGATTACAACCCCAAGAAGCCCAGTAGAATGAATCCATCTGCCAGGACAGCAAATTAAGCACAAAGGGGGAGAATCCAACCAAAATAAAAAGTCATGACAATGATAGGTCAATATGTATCAGTTATAACCATCAATGCTAATGTTCTAACTTCACCAATCAAATGAAATAGACTGGCAGAATGGGTCAAGAATCAAGATCCAACAATATACTGCATACAAAAGACACACTTAATTCAGAAAGAAACTCATAAACTGAAAATTAAATGGTGAAAAATGATACTCCATATGACAGGAACCCAAGAAAAAGCAGGCAGAGCAATCCCCTTTGCAGATCAAGTAGATTTTAAACCAACACTGATTAAGAGAGACAAAGAAGTGCACTACATCCTTGTAAAGGGAACAATCCAAGAGGAAGAGATTACAGTCATAAACATATATGCACTAAACACTAATTCACCCACTTATATAATACAAATACTAACAGACATGAGAAATCAAAGAAGCACTAATACAATAGTGGTGGGGGACCTCAATACCCCACTGTCACAAATAGATAGATCAACTAGACAAAATGTAAACAATGCAATAACACAACTCAGTCAAACTCTTGATGAAATGAACTTAACAGATGTTTACAGAGTGTTCCACCCCACAAAATCAGAATATATATTCTTTTCAACTGCACATGGGTCATTCTCAAAAGTAGACCATATAGTCACTCATGGAACATGTTTAAGCAAGTAAATGCAAAGGAATTGAAGTTATCCCCTGTATATTATCAGACCATAGTGCGGTGAAGTTGGAGATCAATAGCAAAAGAAACCAGAAGAATTTCATAAACAAATGGAAATTGAACAACACACATCTGAATAACCAATGGGTCAGAGAGGAAATTAAGCAAATCAGACAGTTCCTACAATTAAATTACAATGACAATACAACGTATCAGAATCTATGGGACACAGTGAAAGCAGTCTTGATTCTAATTAGTGTGATAAAGGTCACTTGTCTGGAAAAAAATGAGATATCTCATAGGTACAGATTGAGTTTCCTAGAAGAGAGTATTCAGAAAATTGAAGGTGGTGATGGTTTTACAACATTATCAATGTGCTTAATACCACTAAGCTGCATGTTTAAAAATTTTTGAATAAAAAATTTTATGTCATCATGAAAAAAATTTGGAAGAAAAGAAAAGGAGAAAATGTTGCCTCAAATAAAGTTCATCTGATGCCCTCTTTCAGGAAGATAAAGTTCATAGGGTATGAAGCTCTGTGTGAAACTATCAACCATTGTAAGCATCTACTAATAAAAGGAAAAGGGGAAAAGACATAGAAAAGGCATATTTATTTTAAAAAATTTCTTTGCTTCCAGCCATATATTAAAGACTAGTGCAAAGGAAAGGGGAAATATGAGTTTTCCCAACACTTTTGACCTGCTGGGCTTCTCAGAGTTTCCATGCCTGGAGAGGTCCCTCTCTGCAGTAGTCTTGGTCTCCTACCTCCTCACCCTAATAGGTAACAGCTCCATCATCCTCTTCCTGGTGGACCCCAGACTCCAGCCACCCATGTACCTCTTCCTCGAAAGCCTCTCTGCTGGACCTTGGTCTCACTAGCACCACTATCCCCCAGTTGCTGGCCAACCTCTGGGGAACACACAAGACAATAGCTTCCTGGGGCTACATCACACAGGCCTATATTTTGACACCACTGAATTCATACTACAGGCTGTGAAGGCCATCAAATGCTAAGTGGTCATCTGTTGGCCCCTCCAGTAGACTCTTATCATGCATCCCTGGGTGTGTGTGAGGATGGCAGCTGCATCCCAGTCCAGTGGCCTGGCCAGTTCTCTGCTCCAACCCACACTGACCCTCCAGCTTCCCCTCTGTGGACATCACATCCTGGACCACTTCTGTGAGGTGCCTGTGCTGACCAAGCTGGCCTGTGGGGACACCTCTGCTAATGACCTGGCCCTGGCTGTACTAGACATCTCCTTTGGAATGATGGCCGCCCTGCTCGTGGTCATATCCTACACCCTCATTGCCAGGTTATACTGAAACTGTCTTCATCTAAAGAAAGGCACAAGGCACTCAGCACCTGCACTTCTCACTTGGTGGTGATCACTATATACTTTGGACCAGGCCTCTACATGTACCTCCAGCCACCGAGAGTTCCCTGGCCAAGTTCCTCTCCTTCTTATATTGTATCATCACCACAGTGTTCAACTCACTCATCTACACCCTGAGCAACAAGGATGTGCAGACAGCATGGAAGAGTATCCTGCAATCCCAGGGGTGGGTGTTGTCTTGTAAAGCCAGGTCACTGCCTGTCTAAACAATTACATGCATTCATTAATGAACACAGGCATAAATATTATCTCTATTTTTCCAAACAGGCATTTATGAATTCCCCTAAGTGTCTCCACTTCTCAAGGTCAACCACCTTGATAACTAAAAAGAAAACTCTTTGGAGTGGAATGTTTTATTTTCTTCAGTCATACAGATGCCACAGTCCTTCTGGAAATGTCTGTCCTCCAATAACAGAATAAGCAGCATGGTCCATACACTTTCAGGTTGGTGAAAAACACCATATATTACATTTTTCTTTCCATATTTCTTTCATTTCATTCTCTTTCTCATAATTATTACTACATACTAATTTTATACAATAATGTGTTTTATTATGATATTCGTTAACATGCCTGTAATGTGCTTTGATTACATCCATGCTCCTATTCCCCTCTGTAATTCTCCTCTGGAGCCCTTTGCCTTCTCTAATGTCTTTTCTCTTTTATCATGTTATCTTCCCCACATACACACAGCCAGATCCCATATATGACACATATAATTTAGTAATAAAATCGTGTCTTCTGCAAACAGGTATAATTTGATATTTTCATTTCCTCTTTCTGTACCTTTTATTTATTTCTCTTGTGAAATTACTCAGGCTAAGGTTTCCAGTACACTATTGAATAAGAGCTATTGTAATCCATCATGGGCAATGTATCTAAATGTGTAACTTGATTTAATATAATTTTCTTATGTGTTTAGATATTTTTGCCTATTGGTCTGGTTGTTAATATGTATGTGATAATTAACTTTATAAGATGATACGTAAGATACAAAAATAAATCAAATTTTAGAAAAATAAAAGAAGGTGGAGGGAAGTGGAGAAAAGAATTGAGATGTGCTACAAATGTGTACCAATTCCCTACAATAAATGTAATCATTATGTAATGCAAATATGTACTTAAAAAATTTAAAAATAATACTGAATAAGACTGGTAAGATTGGATATCTGTGTCATGTTCCAGAGTTTAGAGAAAATCTTTCAATTCTCCTCAATTTGGTATATTATTAGCTCTGAGTTTGGCAATATAACCTGTATTTCCCCTTATGTCCTGTAGCATTTGTTTTATAATTGGGTGTTCTGGCATTCCATGCATATCAATGTGCCATTGTTCATGATGAAATGTTGCCACTATCAATATCCAGTGACCTTAACTATCTTTTCTAACCAGTTTTGGCTTGAAGTCTGTTTTGATCAATATGAATGTAGCTACTCCTGCTTGCATGCAGAATTCATTTGCTTGGGATGTCATTCCTCATCCTGTTACCCTCAGTCTGTTCATGTGTTTGCCAGGAACATTAATGTGGCAGAACCCCCCTGTCCAAAATCAGAGTAGGGTATAATATGGAGCAGATAATCTTTCCTTAGAATTGGCTACATGACATTCAGAGCCAGACAAAAGCCAGTGTGACTCACAGGAGCATGTTGAATGTTGCACGGGCTAGTACAGTTTCCCCACCAATGGCTGTCACAAAGATCTAAATCCTGATTTGTGACACTGCAGAGCTGGAAAGTGAGATAACACTGTGGCCAAGGACCTTTGGCTCCAAGCCACATTCCATTCATAGAGCTACCCCTCCCTTAATTCTTTCAGAAGTTTACTATTTAACCAAAATCTACCTTTGGTCTGTTCTGCTCCTTTGCAAGAATGCCTTATCCTCCTTTCTACAAGCCTTGCCTGTGTCAGCTGATATTATGAGATTCCACACATATCCCTTACCTTATTCTTACACACCACACCTGTGTAATCAATAAACACCAACAGTCCTAGTTGGTGGTTGACCTTGCCACATGTTTGACATGGTCCATCTTGGTTCCCTGCTTTTTGTTTAAGTTTTGGTTCCATGGCCTCCCTTTGTTTTGCATTGCATTGCCTTGCTGGAAAACAAGACACTCAGCCAGCATCTCTGATAACTGGCATCCAATGTGGTTAGTGGTTTGACCAAAAAGTGAAATCATCTATGTGACAGAACAGAGGTGATATCTAAGACACTTGGATGTCACAGTATGATTACCAAAGATGTATGGTGCAGAACAAGTCGGTGCTTTGCTGTGAGTAATTTCTTAACCACTGGGATTAGAATATGGGGCAATTTCTTTCAACAGAAGAGCAACATTAAGCCCAATTGTTTCATATGCTTTCAAAGAAAGAAAAGTGTACTTTCCCAGTGATTACTATTATTAAAATGTTACAGGATGTAGTTAAAAATAATCAATGATTTCTCCAAGCTGAAACACCCCAATACTCTAGGGGTACATGGGAAACACCCTTCATGACATTCAGCAAAGTGGGAATCCTGTCTCATGAGATACTTTCATTAGTTGCTCTGTGTTTGAACCATATCAGCTAGCCCAGCAGAAGGTGGCCACACCTGTAGCTATGGTCACACACACTCCTTCCAACCCTCAGTTGACTCTTGTCAATTATGAGCATTTAGTTTCAGTTTTAAAACAATTGCTTGCCAAATTTTATATCACTCACATGGCAGGCTCACCTCTTCCATAAAGTATAACATCATTACAGGCAAACCTCAGTGCTCCCCATCCAGAAGAGGTTGTGCTGCTTCCCCTCTGCTTCAGTTGCTAAGACTACACCATGTCTGCAGAGGAAGTAAGGATGAAACCATGAGGAGAACTACTTGTTATTATCATACCAGGATACGTAGGTGGGTGCCACAGTCAGACTCAGGAAAAGTCAAACAAAGTCTAGATTAAAAAAAAAAAAACTAGAATGAGAAAATACATGAAAATAAAATGTAATAAAAACAGCTACAAAAGCTCTGGAGAGCATAGAGCAAAACAGTGAGTAAAATAAGTGCTCCAAGGCCAGTTCTTGCTCAGTATTACCAGCCTGAAGCTGCCTGCAAAAGTCTGAAGCTGCATAGTCAGAGCTAAAAGCTGTGACCATGCTCTGCCAGGAATAAAGAGGTTTTACAAGAAAAATCAAATTAAAAATTTTAGGTAATTCATAAATGTCCTTTTGGCTTCCAAGTGTTTAATTGGTGTGCTTAAAGCATTTCTTGTACAGGGGCCGGGGATTTAGCTCAGTGGTTTCGCTGCCTGCTGCACAAGTGCAAGGACCCGAGTTCGATCCCTGGTACAAAAAAAAACAGACAAAAAAACCCATTTCTTGTACATTAAAAATTCCTGCATTGTAATTGTATGTATAACTTGCTCTTGAGTGTAACAATCTGAGTAGAAAAAGATGAGAAAGGAAAAAAGATTTGAAAATCCAAAGCACCCACAACCAAGTTTGTTATAAAAGGTTTATGGTAACTGAAAAAGAGGAAAAATATTTTAAAAACTATAAGTAAAATAAATATTTTTGATATGAAAGAATTTTGTATGACAAAAGTTTTATCTTGTTAGGATAAAAAGACAGATGTATTATGACAAAACTGGAAAGCTTATATGTGGAGAAAGTGGGAGGAAGTGATTTATCAAAGGAAATAAGTATGTTTGCCTGTTAGTTTCCAGTTTATTACAGAGATTTGTAGTAAATGAAACAAAAGGAAAGGTCATTAACCTAGGGTTAACCTTAAAACGGGTTTTTGCATATAAAGGGATTTATTCTTTCTGATTCTAATAACAGATCTCTGTAGATTGACCCACAAAAAGGTTGGACTAGTCTTATTTACTGTTATATGCATAAAAGTTATAAATGGCTATTATACTTCAATTTGGCAAAACATATCTGAGTGCACTGTAGTTTTATAGATAAATGGTCTTATACGTGTGTCTTCCCAATTTTACAGTTATTTTGCTTAAGCTCAACAATTTTCCCTTTTTGCCTTTTTAATTTTTTAAAAGTTTGCCTATAATGTAAATTCTCTTCTAGATAAATATTATTAAAGTTAAAGTCATGCTTCCCCCCCCCCAGGTTACTAGCTGATCAAAATGATGTTAAGATTAATTTTAGAAATCCAATGTATATTGTTGGCTGCATATAATAACTCAAAATTTTTATTGGTTAAAAATAATGTGTGCTACAAGACCAAGGTCCTGATTTCAGTTCCCAGTACCAAAATAATAATAATAATATTATTATTATTATTATTGTTATTATTATTAATGTGTTAACTGTTACACTCTGGTTTTTAAAGATTGTTTTAAAAAATAAAGTAATTAAACAGACAGCAATAGGTTCAAAGAGACTGCTAAACAGGACTCTCTGTGGCCAATAAAAGAGAAAATTTCTAAAAATAATTTCTAGCTTATGTTCACTAGGGGCACCCCAATCATTTCCATAGACTTATAAATGACTTACCCCAATATATATTTCTAAACATTAGTGTGATATATTTATATTGATCATCTTCAAAAGGTTAAATTTTATGTGGGAAAAATAATACCATTTTGTTTTTTTAAAGATGGTTTTGATACAAAGCTAAATTAAACATCAAAGGGTTTCACATGATTGTGATACTATTGCTTATTTCAGGATGTACTAAATGTATTCAAGTCTTCTAAGTATACAGGTATTCTGAGATATTGTTTATAGGAATAACCTCTTTTTGATTTAGGTATTTGCCTTTATCTTATGCTCCAGCTACTTATGATGATGAAATGTACATTTATAGGTTGATACATTTTCATTAGAAGGAATACTATTAAAAGATAACAATTTAGGTGAAAGTTTTTGTGTTATTTAATATTTTGTGATCAGATAGGTGTTTGCCTAAAAGGCTATTTATACTAAGATGGATATTTAAATGCATTACAAAGATAATGTCACCACAATTGTCATGCTAAAACATTATGTGTGGCTATTAATTTGAAACTTTTTATGTTAATATTCTACAGGGATTTGACTACTAAAACAACCATGGTTAATAAAAATAACAGTCCTCTAACTATATTTTCTATTTCAAATTGCTTCATATCCAGATAAAAATATACTAGTTAAGCTGATTGCCCCCATTGCAATGCTAATATTTTTTACCTTCTCTTCTAGGTATTCAACAACTAAAGTTTAGATATCAAAACTAAAATGTTACTGAGCAGGAAAGACAGCTAATATTTGGGTCCTAGCCCTCCAAGGTCAATAAACTGACATGAGAGAGGATTTTCTACAAGGTCTTAGAACTTTGATGTCACCCAAATTGAGCATGGAGATTGCTGGATGCCAAAGGATAAGAATCAACAAATGTACAGTGTGCTAATGAAGAGTCATCTAGAGAGAAAAATCTCCCATGCTTTCACAAAAAGCAACATGGTCAAGCAAGACCATGATCCATCCCGATGGCTGACACCTTCAGGAGCTAAGAGGCTCTATACATGGTTCCAAAGTAATGCCTAAGGAAATTTAAGTGACCTTGATAGAGAGAAAGATGCTAATTCTAATTAATATAGGTCTCACCTTAACTTGGCTTTAAACACCCAGTAGAAAAG
>NW_004625020.1:91458-112400 GCF_000247695.1 Heterocephalus glaber
TGCATATTATTTTATAGAAATAATTCTATATTTAATTCAATACTTACAATTCACACCACTATGCATTAGTTGAAACAACCAATTTGAGTAAATATATCATGAATTGTTCTTAATTGAATGTCAGATTTTAAAATGTTATATAGATATATAATGAGATATTCAGTGATACTGCTTTCTAAATATAAAATCCACATTTATCACTGCACACATTTAAAAAGCATTTTGAATCATAGTAAAAACTGGATATATGCCTTGTTTTCATTGAGCTTATGAGAAGCTTTCATTGAGCTTATCAGGGAGGATGGGAGTGGATAAGTCAACGTGAAATGATGACATTGCAAGGAAAATAATTCAACTAGATGTGAAGGAATATACAGCACTAAGACACATTTGAGAAAGATATAGAAAATTTCTTAGGGCTCTAAAAAAAGTAAGTTTATGAAATTGGAATTTTGAATGAAAGCCAGCTTGTGATTTTGATATGTGGCTCTAAAACACTCAGTAGTAAGGATAACAGAAATTGCAAATCAGGTCTGCACATTGGTTATAGATATTCTTTATCTGTTTCCTCTGCTTGCAGGTGAAAAACTATGGATGACACTGAGGATTTGCTGTAAAATTAATGAATAAACTTGATATATACATATATATCAAATAACTTCAACCATGAAACTATAATCATCTAAATACACAACTGTGTATCTTCCAAAGTTGTACAAGCAATTACTCATTCTGTCCTTCATAATCTTCCTGAAAGTTTTTCTTTTCTTTTGATTTCTTTTTTATTACATATTCACAGACAGAAATCAATTCTTGTTGTCATGTGGCCAAAAATTGGGGTGAAAAATGCAAAGTCCTCACTTTCTTTATTGAATCCTTAGTGACCAAATAACAGTTACTATGCTGTTAGTAAATTTTCTAAATGTAGCCGGGGATTTAGCTCAGTGGCACCATGCCTGCCTCGCAAGTGCAAGGTCCTGAATTTGATCCCCAGTACCAAAAAAACAAAAACCAAAACCAAAAATTTTTTTCTAAATGTTTCCTCTTCTTTGTACGTGTGGTTTCATGCTGTGTATGCCTTCTCTTTATGTTATATTGTCAAAAAGCTTCTAGTACATTTCCTGTCCATGACGATGTCATCATATAAATGCCTTATCGAGTATATCATATATATCTAGTTTCCCTAAATTTTTAGTCATTTTCTTTTCTAATGTTTACATATACAGTTATCCGGTATAATTATATTTCATTGGCCATTATAATGTCTCTTTATATTATGAGAGAAATTGGTTATGATGAAATAATGTTATTCATCATTTCTGGATGTTTCAATAATGTGTTCATTGAGTTAATATAAAAGGAATTAGTGTTTTAAACTTTTTGAAAGCAATTTGTATAAAGACATCAGGCTCTGAAGAACAAGAGAAACAGGCAAAACAAACGTGTTGGAAGAAACAAGGATGATGAATATATTATGATGTTTGTATTTATTTATTTGTAGTGGCAAAGTTTGTTCAAGAAAGCAAAAATGAAGAGTGGGAGAGAAATCGGCTCTGCAGAGGGAGCTTGGGCCAAGTAAAGAGAAAAAGAGGGTAAGAGGAAAGATAAAAGTACACACTGCATCTGCAACACCAATGGTCTATGGTGGAAAGCTATGATAGTGATCCTTGTATTTTTAAAAAGCATAACACATCAACCGATAACTCAATTTGAAAATAAATTTTTAAACAATATTTCATATTTTCACTTTGTACATCAATTTTAGATGATGGCTTTAACTTACTTTAGCCAAGCATTACATGATAGAATTTCATCTTTATGATTTTAAATTAGGTCTCTGGCTGTAAAGTCTATTTTAAAAAAATCTTCATGCAATTTACTTTTAAAAAGTACTTTATCTTCTGGATTAGTCTTTGGTTCATAGAAAACTTGAAGAGGAAGTAGAATGTTTCTAGAATCTCTAACCTCAAACACTCACACCCTTCTCACTCTTAACCGATATCAACCTCCTGCATTAGAAATCTACACTTGTTGTAGTCCATGAACCGCATTGATGCTCTGGTATCACCTGAAGTCCACAATCACATTAGGGTTCATTGTTGATAATATAGATTCTGTGGATTTTGGCAAATGGGTATGAAATGTGTTTCCCTTCATAGTATCACATGGAGTAGTTTTGCTGCTTTAAAAACTGTGCTTTGGATTTTCATGGCTGCTTCCTCGACCCCTGGCAACCATATACCTTACTGTGTCCAGTTTCTCTCACCTTTTCTAAAACCTTATATAGTTGGAATAATACCACATTTACCCTTTCCAAATAGGCCTCTTTTACTTAGCAGTGTCCATGTAAGATTCCTTCAGGATTTATGGCTGTCTTTTTTTATATTGCTGAAAAATATTCCATTGTCTGGGTAGACTACAGTTTATCCATTCACCCACTGAAGGACATCTTGGTTGGTTCCAAGTTTTGTCAATTATGAATAAAGCTGCTATAAAGATCCATGTACTGGATTTCTGTAAACCTGAATATTTAGTGCATTAGGGTAAATACCAAGGAGTGAGAGTGCTGAATCATACGCTAAGAATATATTTAGTTTTGTAAGGAACTCTTACATTAATCTTTCAAAATCATGTTTCTATTTTGCATTTGCAAGATATAATGTATTTTGTAAAATGTAAAAGTTAGAAGAGCATATATCCAGAGGGCCAGTGGTAATTCTATGGAATGTCCACCCTTCTAGTAGAGAGTCTCCCCAGAGGTTCAGGTTCTCAGATACGGCAACTCCACAGAGGTGGCTGCTGCCCACCTTAGACCAACATGGACTCCTGGGATCCTCACATAGCTGTCTATCACACACTCCACTGTCTCAATAAATTCACTGCCTAACCACATTGCTGCCTTTCTCTCTCCACTCACATTCTGCCCAACAGCAAATAGAGTTGTCCTTTTAAAATATGTCATCTCCATCTACTTTAATAATCTCCAGTTATCCATCATAATGATATTTTGTGTCTCTTTCACTGACATGTAGATACCATGTGGACAACGACTCCATCTTTTCTCTTCATGGTTCCATTTCTAATGCCTGATACATAGTGCTTGAAAAACAGTAGGCACCCAATAAATATTTATTTAATTATCCAAAGGAAATGATCAGCCCAGCAGAAAGTTAAATGCTCACAGAACATTTAGTGGAATCCTCTTATCCCCTACTCCTTTTATTTTGCTCAGACAAGTCACTCTCCTTTGAAGCCCTGTGGTTCATGTAAATCATAGCAAGTCTCTTCTGTCTGTGAGTAATTCTGTTGTGAATAGGCATATGACATTTTTTTTGGACAATAAGCTGTGAGGTGATGCGATGATCGGCTTCTAAGAATTAGTTCCTTTTCCTAAGAGTCACGGGAATAGCTATCTTTTTATTCCTTATTTTTATCCAGTCTGCACGTGACACTTGGGGCTGTGGAAGCTATTTTCTGGCCATGAAGGAAACTAGCAAATAAAATACTTTCAGAATGGCTGAGGGGAACAATAGGAAAAACATGGTACTTGAAATCTTTAATTAAGAAAACCACGAGTTGCTGATGTTGGCATACTTTGTTATTCAGAGTATTGTTTCCTTCATCATTAACCAGCTGAGACCGAATCCTGGTCACTTGCTGTGCAAACTAACTGTCTGTCTGTCTATCTATCTATCTGAATATATTTAAAGTTATATTAAAATTTATGCTTACTTACTAATAAATTTTAAATATAGTATTCAATCTAATTCTGAGATATCGATTTAGAGTTTTCTTGCTTTCTTTTTTTTTTTTTGGTACCAGGGATTGAACTCGGGACCTTGCATTTGCGAGGCAGGTGGTGGAACCACTGAGCTAAATCTAGGCCCTACTTTCTGGTTTTTTTATCAAAATAAATTTCTAAGAATATAGTAAGTGCTGCAATTATTATTTTTCTTTGAAATTGTTAATTTCTTATTACTTGTCTTTTAAATATCTTCATGCAATTTAATTTTGAAAAGTAATTTATTTTCTAGATAAATATTATTTTCTTGAAGGAAGAGTCTGAAAAACAATATTTTTTAAGATGACATCTTTGAGTGTATTTTCAAGTACAACTAAAAGCTTTGGAAGTTGGAGGCTTTTTCTGCCTTTTGAATCACTTTGAAGCCTCAACACTGACTTGTGGTTAGAGCATGTTTTGAACTGACTGAGGCTGCAGCATTTATTTCCACTCCAAAAATATCAGAGTCTAGAGTCAATCTGTCATACACCTGCAGACTTTGACATTCCCAGGATGAATTTCTTTTTAATGTTATCATTATCGTTGAATAACTCCTACAAAAATGACTTATCCTAAAATTTTCACTCTAGATACTCTTTGGCACCAATTTGTATTACTTCAAATGTTATAAAATAGCCATATTTTAAGGGGTCACTTTAAAGTAAACAAAATACATGTTTTAGAGAACGAGAAAAGAATAATAAATGGAAAAAGTCATAATCTTTAGAATAAAATTGATCATAATTAACTCAGCATGTCCTTTTATCCAACAATTTATGTTACACTAACTGATTTTTATTGGATGACTTGTACTCGTTCAGTTTAGCAGACATGAGAACTGAATATTCTCTTGGAATAACAAAGAATTCCAAGAAAAATATCAGCTACTGATTCACAAAAACACCCCCACAGGATTACATGAAACATCTATTTCCTCCTAGAAAATGAAAAAAATGATTTATAATAACTGAATAACTAACACTACTAAAATTAGAAATAGACTAGATAGACAAGTAAAAAGAAATAAACTGCCCTGAAAGAAATGCATGCTGTCAATGTGACTACATGCAATTAGAATGAAGGATAATGTTTGCAGACTTTAAAAATAACTTTTTGGTATCAATTTGGGAAATGAAGACATCAAAGGACCAAAGTACAAGGTTCATTAATTTATTTGTTCAACAAATGCTCTTTGGATTTCTACCATGTGGTAAGCACTGTTCTCAATTCCGAGTAATATAAAAATGCTTTTGCACTGGTCAGATTTCCATTATAGTGGAGGAAGAGGGAAGGCAACTAGCAAACAGAAAATTGTTTCATGGTAAATAGTGATAAGTGCTATAGAACTAAAAAAGCAGATTGTGAGGAGCAGGTATAGGGTATGTTTACTGAGTTGCAGTTTAAAACAGTATGACAACAATACACCTACTTAGAAAGTGATATTGTTGAATTTGTAGCAGATACTTTATTATATTTTGAATAATGCAATCATAAAATTTGATAACGTGTATGACATTTACATATATGTGAACCCAGCTGCATAATTATCTTGTGTATGTTCTCTCATGTACTTGCTATTAGCCAGTTTTATGTGTGGCATATGAAACTCGGAGCGGTTAAGTGACTCATCAGAAGTCAGATAACTATTTTTTTCCTTTCTTTTCCTTAAACTATATAATTAACTTATCTTCAAGTTGTTCAGTTTTTATAATCTATTTTTTTTACCCTATTGAGTGGCTGTTATCAAAAAAATCACATTTTATCACTTTCAGATTTAGTTCAATTTTCTGTAATTACTTTAAACAATGAATTATAATTCTTAATTGGAAGAGTCAAGATGTCCTTAGGTACTATTATTGATTATAGAATTTATTTGATTGAATCATGAATATCTTTATTATTTAATATGTAATCATTATATTCATAGGCTTAGTATGCTAACCCATTTAATTTGCACTATTGAATGTCATCACAGGCACAGAATATAGGTGAGTTTCTTTGATTAAAAAGAAATGCCCTGAACAGAGTTAAGTGTCAGGTGTAATAACAATCTCATATTCCTGCATTACTGGCTTATGGACATTATTTAATAGGGTGTCAAAAATCATTAAAATAAACTGATTGAAAAATGGTATTCAGAACAAAGTATTCATGTAGAAAGCAACATTTAATTCAGACTAATTAGCATTTTTATTTTGTTATATGTAATAAAAACATCTACTACACAGATTCATAAGTCTTCCATTGTTATTTCTAGATGGTTAGTATTATGTTTCTGAGTACATGAAATTTATAATTATGTGGCACCGAAAAGTATCACATAAGATCTGACAACCGGAAAAAAAAAAAAAGTATGTTAATTGTAATACAAGAAAGATATGAAATCCCTTTTCCACAAACACCTCATCACAGAGCTTTTATTAACTAACCTTTTTTAACATATACTTGTTAATAATATAACCATATGATATACCTTATGCAATTTAAGAGTCAGAGTCTGTATATCATATTAATAAGAAGTATTGATCAAAAATTTTTGGTGAAAGAGGTGAATAGAGCATGAGATAAAATATCTATCAAGATGGTACAAAAACAGGGCTGGGGATTTAGCTCAGTGGTTCCACTGCCTGCCTCACAAGCGCAATAATTTAAAAATTGGTTTTGCATTTTTAAATATAAAGCCAAGTGACATGAAAATTATATGAAATTGGACTGGGGATTTAGCTCAGTGGTGCTGCTGCCTGCCTTGCAAGTGCAAGGTCCTGAGTTCGATCTCGGGTACCAAAAAAAAAGAAAAAAATTATATGAAATTGAAACGCATGTACTGTTCATCAGTAAAGCTTTATTTCATTACAGCCATGCTTACTCATTTATAACTGCTGTCATGACTACAACTTTGGAATTAGTAGTGGCCATAAAATGGGAATTCCAAAGGGTTTGGTAGCCTCACCCCTGTGGACTTGTTAGTTGTAGTCCATACAGCCCTTCTTTTGGACTGGATCCACTCTCAGGATGCAGTTTTCCTTTGCAGACATCCCATATCCCTGGTGCATTTGATTTCCTGGGGCCTCTATTGTACCTTTAACTTCATTCCCACAGCTTCACACACTGTCTTCTCAGGGTGGACTGCCTGACGTCTCAAGCTTTCCTGTGACATCTGGGTGGAAACCTTTCTGATTCCGTAACTCTTGCATTCTTCATGGTACTAAATCCAGGATCATCTAGACAATCAAGATCACTTGCCAGTTTAAGCACTAGGTGGGTTCTCTTGGACAATAACTGTAGCAGTCTCTGAGTCTCCGGATGGTCAATCACAATGAGATGAATTCAGGGTCTCCCCTAGGAGTTGAATTCCCATCAATTGCTTAGGGGACCTTATTAAAGCAGGCTTCACAGAGACTCTATTCTCAAATGAAAGTTGTATACCCTTTCATCAGAGATAGGTTGGCCCTGGATGGTTCCTTTAATGCCCTTGAGGCACTTTTTTCTGCCCCTTTATAAAGTTTCTTTTTTATTGTCTAATATCTTTTGCAGATACACTTCCATTGATCTCAACTTTACACATGATTCTTTCTGGGAAAAAATTTAAATTTTAAAATGTTTTTTGCTCTACCTTTCATTCATAATTCACAAAAGTAGCTACCTGTACCTATGTCACAGCCTGAATATTAGGTTGTCTTGAAATTTCCTCTGCCAGAGTAATTAGTCTACTACCCTTAATTTCAGTCTCTCAATTTTTCAATATTTGAGCAGCATGTGGACAAATTTTCTTCCAGATTGCAACACACATATCTTTTAGTTCAGCTGCCAGTGGAGTCTTTTTTCCTACCTTAAACCTCCTGAGCCTGGCCTTTACTCTCCAAATTCTTATCAGTATCCTGGTCTTGTGAGTTCTGCAAAAATCACCCATCAAGCTTAGCTTACAGTATTCCAAGGTTTCTCTAGCCTACTTCTCTAAACCTTTCCAAATTCCCCCAATAAACTAGTTTCAAAAACTTTTAAACCATATGATCAAGTATAGAATCAAAAATGATCCCACTTCTCTAATTCCAATTTTCCTTATCACTCAACTTTCCCATCACTGAGACACAATATGTGCCACCTACAACTTCAAGGAGGAAAGGCATGGTTTTAGAAGATTCAATACATGGTTGCTGGTTTCAAAGCAGAAACAGCATGGTGGAAAGGCATGATGGAGCAAAGCTCCTCAGTTCACGGCAATTGGGAAACAAAACAGGGGAATAGCAGCAGCGAGGAATGATCATGGGATCATATATAGTTCCCAAGGTCAAGCCTCTATTACCTACCCAAGAGTGTGCTTAAGTAATCCATTAGGCACTTCTTAATGCAATGAAATTTAAATATCAGGATTAATGGTAACATACATGTGCTTTTTCTCTGAGATAAAATGTGTATTATCCAATGTTATTTACATATTGAGACTTTTTGAGACTCCAATGTAAATGGAAATATAATCTGAATTATCAGCAATCATATTTAAAATGCATTATCTTTATCAACAGAAGTTTATGCTATGTTGGTGATGTCAGGGTGATGAATAGCATGCAATTCAGAGGAGAATGGCCTGGAGCAAACATACAGAAATAATGTAGTATAGATTCTTCTGGCAATAAATCAAATAACATTTTCAGTTTTATGATCTTAACATTTCAGGAAGCTAGACAAAATTTGGAATTTATTTGCATGATTTGAACATTTTGAATCTTTCATTTAACCTCATATTATGCCACCTTGCCTAAATGGCCATCATTTTTATAGTAAGAAGTAAAACTTTTCTAATGTACAGTGATGGGAGATTCCTTTGAAATTGAGGTAAATGCATTTTCAAGAGAAACAGGTTGCTTTCATTGTTTCCTGTTCCCCTTCCTATCTATTCAATGCTTCTAACATAGTTTGTCCAAACATTTGATACATTCTTTTGAAGGGATGTTTAAGTTTTATTTATACATGCATGTCCAACATAATAAATGAAATCTTCTGATTTATTGTCTTCTTTTTTTTGTATTTTCTTACATTCATGGAGGTTTTCCACCCTGGCTGAGCATCAAGATGATAAGTGAAGCTTTAAAAACCCATGCTGAGAAAGGCCAGCATCCCTACTCATTTCTACTGAGTCTCAAGTTGAGTTTAAATCTCCTGGGGTGGGCCCTGCCATTTTTATTTTAAAAATTCTCATAGATGAGAATATGCCTGAAATAATTAAGACTCTTTAGGTTATAAATAAAAACAATAAAACTTCTCTTGCACTGTATTGTAAAAGAGAAACTTCTTTTCAGAATGCCAAGGTCTCCAGCGGAGAATAGGGATGATGTGGCCAGGGCTCTGAAATGCCTTTGAGCCAGGGGCCAAGGATAGTAGAATTGCCCTTGTGAAGGCTTTTCTTCCAGGCTGCTTTCTGGTACATTTTTTTGTGGTAGCAGGTCAGCTTCTAAATTCAAGTTTGCTCAGTTCCAAAAAGTAGTCAGACTCTTGAGTCTCTCAAGTGCAAGTTAGTTAGGGGAAGGGCTCATGTGCTGAGTTTGAGTCAGGGTCCAAATCTTAGTTCAGGGTCGTCGAGATCAATCTTATTTATTTATTTATTTATTTATTTATTTATTTATTTAATTTTTTTGGTACCGGGGATCAAACTTGGGACCTTGTGCTTGCAAGGCAGGCACCAGAACCACTGAGCTAAATCCCCGGCCCCATTGAGCTCAATCTTGACTGCTCTTAACCATGGATGGTGTGAGGATAAGGAGTCAGGGGTAGCACAGGGAGCTGTGCATTCACATCTACAAGGTCTGCTACCTAGATGTGGCTAGGGTTCAGGAACATTTGATCCCCTTTTTCATTTAGGAAACAAAGTGCAGCTTGCTGTCAGCAATTCATTTAATTTTACATAAACACACTCTTTGAGGCTGAAGCAAATCTGTCTTGTTTTCAAGATGAAAATAAAATATAAAAATGTTCTTGGAGTTGCCTTTAAAAAGAACATGTATCTAATCCAAATGGAAAAGAAATGTGTATAACGACTGTATGCCATAATTTTTTATGTGTAAATTTCAACACAAAGTGCAATATCACATTCTGTAGTTTGAGAGTCACCTCAGGGTAATTGCAGCAGCCCTAAATTCTGCCTGTGAGTATTATAGGGGAAAGTGGTAATAGTAAGCAAGAAACATTCACTGAACTTAAAATAGGTATCCTATTGGGCTGGAAATACAGGATGAATATAATCCCTCTGCATAACATGGCTAAAATATTCTTTTATATTCTTGAAAATTTCTCAGAAAATCAGGTTCAGTTAAGTGAAACCAGATTTGGCAACACTGGGTTCTCGCTTTAAGAATCCAAATATCCTGTCCTCTTTATTTTACTGTGAGTGAAGTACAGAGTATCCTAGGCCAGGCAGAGTGGCACATACCTGTAACTCCAGCTTTCTGAGAGGCTGAGGCAGGATGATTGCTAGCTCAAGGTCAGCCTAGGAAAACTGTCCACTTAGTAAGACTCTGTCTCTGCTCAAACCCAAATAAAAACAAAAAACAATAAAACAAAGACTATCCTACTGTGTGTGTGTGGAGAGAGAGAGGGGGTGGGGAGAAGAGAAAAAGGAAGAAGGAAGGAATGGTACCAGGCTTCATGAAATCTCCTTCTTTTCATTCTTCTCATGATGGTGCAGGGCTCTTTTTCTGTGTTTTGGTGACCTTTTATTTCCTGGTCACTAATTGCAATCTTATCTTCTATATCTGAAATTCTGTCCTCACATTGGCTCATTCTGCTGTGTAGACTTTCAATGGAGTTTTTCATGTCCTGGAAATCTATTTGCATCTGTTTTATGGATTCCATTTGTTTCTTATGTTGGGATTCCATCATGTTCTTCAGCTCCTCTCTACATTTATTAACCATGTCTTGCACTAGGGGGACAATTTCTCCTGTTATCTGAGAAATTATTTCTGATTTCATTTTTTCCAGATCCCCTTTTGTTGCCAGTTCAGTGGGTCCAGGTGGTTGAGTATCAGAGTGTTCCATCTCATTTCCCTTTGGGGTTGCTGTAGGTGATCTGGAAGTCTGGTTTTGAGACTTATTTACATGTTTTCTCATTTCGACTGGGGCGGGGGGCCGTTAGCGCCTGCACGGATTACCTCCTCTGAGCTGGGTGAGGTGGGACAGGGGCCGGGAGCAGCCGGAGGGATGGTGGCCGGGAAACCCCTTCCTCTGGACCACGAGCAGTGGGATGGTGGCTCAGAAGCCCCTCCCTCTGGGCCGGGAGCGGTGGGAGGGATGGTGGCCCAGAAGCCCCTTCCTCTGGGCCAGGAGCAGCGGGAGGGATGGTGACCAGGAAGCCCCTTCCTCTGGACCAGGAGCAGTGGGACGATGGCTCAGAAGCCCCTACCTCTGGGCCGGGAACAATGGGACTCAGTACCTTGGTCTGGTGGTCTGGTGTCCTCTGAGTCTTTGTAGTGTGGAATCAGGTGGCTGCCTGTCTGCAGCGGAGTGATTAGGCACCTTCCTCGTGACTCAGGACCTCGGTAGGGCGTGCACAGACCTGCCTGTCTGCAGCGGGCTGATTTGGCATGTGTTCCGCGCAACTGGGGACCTAGGTAGGGTGTGGGCTTTAGTGACCTTTTAAAGGCTGTTCTTAGGGCCATGTACTCCAAGAATCCTAAAAGGCAGCTACTTTGTCAGTACCTGTATGCACTGAAGACTGAAATTATTGGTTTTATGTCATCATTTTGGTAATTAAACCACTAATTCCCTATGGCCAAACTGTAAACTAAGGTACACCACATTATTTTATAGGTCATTAAAATAATTGAGTACATTGATTAAACAAAGAGTAGCAATTTTAACATTAAATTCTACCTTTAGTGCAAAGGAATTTAAGATATGGAGAATGAAAAACACATATGTACTGCCTGAAGAGCTAATGAAAGGGCATTCCTCAATCAAAAAAAATCCATGTTTTGGTGTATTACAAAATTATTCTCAGTATAATCTCGCTCTTGAGATGCCAATGTTAGATACCATTTCTACTGGATATAAGTGATAGCTGATTAGGTTGCAAGTTTGTGACTTTTCAGCCTCTCACAGCCTAAAAACAGTAATTAATCAGTGGGTAGGGGCATGCCAGTAGTGTGCTGTGTCACTGTGTAGAAAATGGCGTAGTAGTTATGGTAGAAGAAAGGAAGGAGGCATTACTTAAGAATTTCAGGTTTTTGAATAATGTTATAGGTATGAAGCTACATACCTCTCCATTAGGAAAATAAATTTCCTGTTCATATTTTTAAATCCCCTTTCCTCCCCTTCCCCCTCCTCTTCTAGTTCTCCTTTCTCCTTTTTCCTTCTTATTGAGATTGTTCCTCTTAGTTCATGTTCATGGCATATAATGTCCACATTCATTGAGATTATTAGGATTTTGCACCTGACACATCTTCACTATACCCATTTCTCCATCCCCTCCCCTTTGGCCCTTGCCTCTGGTCTCCTGGACCCCTTCCCATCTGCCAGAAACAGCTGTATTATGTGCATATACCAGCTCCCAAGATGACTGTAAAATTCATGTACTGCAAATATTTACTAATAAAATTTAAAAAATTTAAAAATAGAGTAAAGACCAAAAAGTTTTCCTGTTCTAAAAAAGGAAGAAAGGAAAACAAAGTAGAGAGTAAGACACAGAAAGGAAAACTACACCTGCAAAACTAAGTGCCTGTAAATTGTGAATCTTCAATTGAGAGAGAGAGAGTAACAGAAATGATTAAAGAATTACAGATATTATGAAAACAGTAAGGGCTGTTGTTTGAGTCCCCAGTGACTACAGATATCCACATAAATCTAGCTAAATTGTGCTTGTTAATCTCTGCAGGAAGGAAGTGGGCACACAACTAGGACACTAGAGTAATTCAGCGGGAGTGAAGTACATGTAGGGGACGCTTATTACATGATAGGGTTTGCGCTCGTGTTTGGTAGTTTGGGAGATGGTCCAAGAAAACTTAGACCTGGATTTTGTTGTTGTTGTTGTCAGAAAACAGTGTACCTTAATGTTTTATCTGGGAGTGATAGGCAGGAAGTGAAGCCAAACTTTTCATTGGTAGATAAGTCATAGTCACCCAAGTTAGCCGGGAAAAGATGTCTGATTACTGTTTTTCCTGATTGTATGAGGTCCCCATTATTCTTGTAATAAATCCCAAGAAAGTTGGTGGCCCCAAACAATGGAAATTTATTCTCTCCCAGGTCTTGTGGCAACAAGTCCAGTTCATTTCACTTCACAGAAATCCAGCTGTTGGAAAACTGTGTTTCCCAAGAGGCTCTGGGGAAGATTCCTGTCTATTGAATCATCTGGTGTCTGCTGGCTCTTCTGAGTTACTTCACTCAAGTCTCTGGTCCTGCGTGCGCAGTACCTTATATGTGCTCCTGTTTGAATCTCCTTCCAGGTATCTCTTAAGAGGATACATAGGAAGATGTTTAGGATTAAACTGGATAACAGAATGATCTTCTTCTCTCAAGATCCTTATCTCTATCTCATTCTCAAAAAATATTATTTTTCCAAATAAGATAACATTTATAGTTTTAGATGCTTAAGAGATGGGGCTACTGTTCAACTCACTGTGGTGGCATTTATTTATTTAATTTTGTCTGGATTATGAAAAAATTTTGTGTTTATCTTTTTCTATTGTAATCACTGTCATAGTCATGTCACATAATTGCTAATCTCATTTTTTATAATGAGAAATCAGAAAATATCTTTTAAAATAAATTCATCAAGGAATAGAAATATATCAGTGTTTATATTATAACCACTAAGGTGAAAAAGTAATAAACTGACACTTGGTAAAAAAGGAGCAGAAAATATGAGAAATTGAAAATGTATGACTTTTATTTTGTTCTTAGTAAATTAATATATGCTGTATATTTTTCCTTAGAATTTACTATTACTTTATATGCTATATAATTTATTCACTTATCTTTTCAATTTTTGGACTTTAATTATAAAGTCTATTTCAACAAGGCAGAGATATTTGAAAGTTTGTCTTGTTTTGCTTGTATATATTTAGGAATTAGGGTACTGGCAAATTTTGTATGGTATGAATGAATGATTAAATATCAGTAGCAGATATAGTTGAAATGAGAACAGAAGATTATTAAAGGATACAAAACTGAATATTTCATGATGCAATGAGTAAGGTTCAGGATCAAAATCTGTATGAATAACTATGTTCCATATAACATAACATCAATGCTCATAAAATAGAAACTGCAACAAATATGTAGGAATAGGTGGAAGTTCACAAGAAAGAGGAGATTAAACTTTCCTTTTTATATAATGAAAGATGAAGTAGTCAAAACATTGAGAAGACTAGAGAAGATGCAGTACATAACACATGGGCCGGATCAAATTGAACACATTGAAAATTACACCGTGAAAATAGTAAACACAGTTTTCTTTCAAGGACCCAAGGAATATTTGTATAAATTAGCACTATATTAGGACATGAAGTTTTGAAATTCAGATCTGATTATAATATATCTTTTTACTATATATAAGAAAATACAAATTAGTTACATAGGAAAAATTTTTACCAACCAAAAACAAAATACAGTTTGAAAAGTCTCAGGAAACTTCTAAAAAACTTATGGGCCACAGAAGAAATCAAAGATATTATTGCAAAAGACCTCAAATAAGTAAACAACCTAGGCAGTATGAGTACATGGGGAACAAAGTCATGCTTGAATGAAAATGTGTAGCCTTAAATCTTAGTAAATAATAGAACACTTTTCTCAAAATTGTGCAAATTATTTGAGAAATATTAGACATGGATACATTTCTAAGAAAATATAAAATACTTTATAAGTAAAGTATAAATATAATCTTTAAGAAAGACAAAATGCTAACAAATCATATTCAACAAAAAAAAGAAAAGACAAAATTGTAAAGGTGACTTCTGAAAGAATACCAGCTAGATATTTTTAAAGGATCATTTTAAGAGGTCTTAAAGAAATAAATAATCTTCATGTGTATGCACACATAGAGAAAAATAAAGACAAAGGGATTGGAAAAAGTAAAAGAAAAATTTACAAATTATTTTATGAATACAAAAGTCTATATAGATAGATAGTACCAAATAAAATAACCTTAAACCAAGATAATTTCTGACTGTTGCAACAAATGAGGAAAAATAAAACTAGAAAAATTTTGAGAGCACATAAAAGTATGTGAAAATTGAATTAAAATGTATTCAGTAATTAAAAATAAGGAAGGGTGGAGGGGTGAAGGGCACACAGGTAATGGGGAAAAAATAAGAACCAAGATACATCATGTACAGGTACAAGCACCCAATGATAAATATAAACATATTGTATACCTAAAATGTACCAATAAAAGAATTTAAGCCAAAAAAAAAAGAGGATCAAGTATTAGGAAATAAGAATTTGCATAAATATTGATAATATATTTGATTACTTTTGCTAAATGGATTAAATAGCTACTCATTTAATTATGATAAATATACATGTCTACAATCTAAAAGCCATAATTATACATAAAATATAACAATATACTCCTATTGCATCAGAAGTATAGAAATTATTCTTATCAGGAGTATCTCAAAAAAATAAGAGAATTTAGCAACATATTGGGTATAGTGTCGAAATTAAGAAATCGGTTGTATTCTGTATAATTGATAAACAACTAGGAGCTATATTCGAAAAAAAATAAGACCCTAGTAACAAATAGCAATACATTAAAGGAAATACCAGCCATAGCATATCTTGCAATGGCAGGTATATTATCCGTGTTACTGGTTTCTCATTTCATTTTTTATGGTTTGGTTCTTTTTCATCTTTAAACATGTAAAAGTTCAAATATATAGGCAAATAGAATAGCATACAATGAACCTTCTTCCAACTTTAGCATTTTTGTCCTATCTTTTTTCATCCAAACCACAACCAAATCTCCACAAAACACTGGATTTCTTTGGAGTCAAATCTCAGATATTATATAATTTTATGTGTAAATATTTTAGTATATATTTCCAAAACATATATACACACACTTTTAATTTGAGCCAAGTAAACTTTTATCAGGAATCATGTGTGTGTCATTTCTTTTTTGCAAGGTTTGTAGCCAATAATGATAATTATTTAGAATTTCTTTTTTTCACTGTGAGTTTCAAAATGGTGACACAGGATGCTGCCTTATCCATAGCTTGACTTTCTGCAGTTGCAGTAACCTGTGGTTACTTTTAAGTCCACAAACATTATGTCTTGCCTCTCTAGAGAGGGACAGTATTCACATAACTTTTATTTCATGTTATTATAATTGTTCAATTTTATCATTAGTTACTGTATTAGTCAGGTTTCCTGTTACTGAGACACAGTACGGTAAATCCCTGGCTTACAGACATTCAAGTTGGGAGCTTTCAGATAGGAATGGACCTTGCATTACAAACATGCGTAGATATGAACAAATTGTGGAAGTAGCTCACATGTCTGCTGGATATTGTCACAGTCATGCTGCTGTGTGCTTCCTGTACAGTGCAGTAGTGTACAGTAGTACAGGGCTCAATCAGAGTCCATGGCATCTGGAAGCAAGAGGAAAGCAGTGATGTTAAGGGGACTGCTAGGCAGTGGAAAGCTTTGTTTGGAAACAGAAGTGAAAATAACTGAGAGATTGGACTGAAGCAAAAAGATGGTAGAAATCATTTGTTCTTATAACATGAATTGTTCAGGACTGGCACAGTTTTAAATAACAAAGACGAGGTAATGGGCAATGTGAAGTCAGCTGGGCCAATTAAGTCACTGGGTCAGGCTCATCAATGAATCTGATTTACAGACATTCTCTGGGAATGGGACTCGTTGGTAAGTCAGGGACTTAATGTACCCAACATCCTCTACTTACAGTTTTTTTGACTCATGGTCTCAGCAGCTTCAGTCTCCGGTTAGCTGGTTCCAAGGCAGAAACATTGTGGCTGAAGGGCATGGATGAGAAAAGCCGCTCAGCCTAAGGCCTCCAAAAAACAGCGGGGCAAGGGAGGAGCCAGGGACAAGAATACAGTCTCTCAGCACACTCCTGCAGTGACCCACTCAGTCGGCCAGGCCTTGCCTCCTGACAGTGCCACCTCTCATCAGTGGTTAATCCGCCGATGGAGGACCAAGTGCTGACATGATCCAATTGCTTTTCAAAAGCCCCACCTCTGAACACCTGAGACTTTGAGGAGCATTTTTGATCAAAGCCATAACAGTGGTTAGTTTCTTGCTGTGCTTAATTTATTAATCAATCTCCATGAAAGATGTGTACATATAGGATCTATAAATATATGTATAAATATATATACACATATATGGAATTCTGTACTATTTACAGTTTTAGGCATCCGCTGAGGAACTTGAAGTTTATCCCCTGTGGATAAAGGTGGACAACTTTATTCCACAATTAATAACACCTCCACTAACTATATAGGATAAACACTATTTTATAACAGAAACAATTTAACAATGTCCACAATTTTAATTTTTTATAACTTTCATTTTTGTTGTGATGAAAAATGCATCCTTTTCATTTTCCTAAAAAAATCTATTTTTGTCTAATATGTTCATTCCTTTCCCAACCATAATAATTGTCATGACACAATTTAAAAACACAATGAAAAATACTCAATCGAATCATGTGACTGTATTAGAGCCCTACACCAAGTTATTCTGATCTGCAATCAATTCTGATTTTGCAAGAGGGCTGTGAGGGAGTATTCTTTGGAATGACAGATGTGTGGAGGCAAAAGAAACTGAAAAAAGTACACAAAAAAGATGTTAAATTGTTAAACAGCTGCACGCACACACAAACACAGATGGGGAACTAGTGAAATGGGGAACTCTGAAACAAATGCTCAATTTGTCTGAATTGGAGGACAGGTCTCAGTACTGTGGCAGAGACAGATCACTGGATATTGGAATAATAGAGATATCGCTCCTGCAGTGGAGGATACTTGCTGGAGGGGAAGTCAGACTTGAGATTTGATCAGCAGCACTGGTGGCTGAAGAAAGAGGACCCAGTTCTAAGGGGAGATTCAGGTGGGCACCACAGCATCCAGTGTCTCTCTTCTGTGCTACTCAAATTCACGTGCTTCATGTAAATTCAGCCTATCTAAAAATAGCCTCTCCAGAATTTTGGGGAAGCTTACAAGAAAAAAATATCCATGACTCGCCTTGAGGATATAATTGATGCTCATAATTTTCCTCACCTATAGCTCATTGTAAATCCCTTAACCAGTCTTCAGGGAGGACCTTTTCAAATGTAGGTGACTTAGAAGATAGGGTAACTGTTTTGGACCCTTATCTCTGAGGCTTTTGCGCTCCTGTTTACCCTGTCATTTTTCAGCTGGGGCAGAAGCACTTCCCTAAAATAGGCAGAACAGGGGTACTAAGAAACCCCGATGATTCCCACAAGACTAATGCATATTTTTGTTATCACTAATATATCTAGTGTCCTATGTTTCCAAGATTAATTCATCAGCCAGTATGATGAATTCTTTTCTTGTTCCTCTGGCACAAGAAACCTGAAGTGGCTCATCACTAGCTTAATAGAAATCTTTCTGTGTGCTACTGTAAAACAAAAAAATCCCTTTCTGGGAATTTAGGGTCTCTAAGAGCTGGATGTGGTAAATAAGGTTATTTCCACCCCTTTGTTACCTCTTATAATCAACCAATTGGGAACAAAGAACCAAACGATGTTCTTTAATGATGGAGACTTAAGACCTTGTGTTTCTTATTAATTACAGGCTTTTAGATACCCAGAAGGGCTTACCATGAAAATAATAAAGAAATAATACTGTATTTTGGTTGCAAAATATCACATAGTGATGGGTTCATTTGATTATACAGTATATCTAAACTAAAGGGATATGGATAATTTTCTCAAAAACTTGATAAAGCATGTTTAGCAATATTTATGGACCAGGTTTTTTAAACAGAGCACAAAATTGTTATTAACAATTTGTAGTTAACTAAAGTGCTTACTTGCTGATACCATTAAAATGCATTATATAAACAATTTTTTTCTTAATCCATTTTATGAAAACAGTCTGTGTAGGGAACACAAAGCATGAAAATTAAGCAAATATGAATGCAGCAAAATTAACTATTTTGTCATGGAAATGAAATAAGATAGTAATTGATTATAGTATTACAACAGAGAAAGATTCTTTCAATTACACACACCTAATTAGTCAGAAATTATGTCAGTAGTTGTACTTTAGATTTCAGAAATAATTGTCTACGCAATTGTAAATATAGAGGATATATAGCTTCAGTTAAAGTATATAGGTTTTATTAAATATCATAAAATAAAATAATTTTGACTTTTTATAATATTGTTATACAACTACATGACTTTTAAATAGGCACTTTTCTCCTCTTATCTATGCAAAGAAATACTTTAAATTATTGTAGATCAGTCAAGAAGTAACATCTAGCCAGGTGTGGTGGTGCACGCCTGTAATCCCAGCACTTGGGAGGCTGAGGCAGGAGGATGGCAGAGAGTTTGAGGCCAGCCTGGGGTACCTAGTGAGTTCAAGGACAGCCTGCACTACAAAGCAAGAGCCTATCTCAAAAAACAAACAAGAAAAAACAAACAAACAAAAAAGAGGTAATATTGAACATATTGAATAAAATGAAATTTTTCATGAAAACATGTGATGGAAAAATTTTCCTATTGACTTTGGACCACAAAACTATGTATGCTTCTTCACAATTTAAAAGACCTGAGATTGACATTAATATGTGATAAATTTTGGTAAACACATTGACATTGTGAGTGTCACAAAAGTGTAATGAAACAGAAAAATTCAAAATTCATCACATATAAAGATGTGCCATTGAATAGAAAAAATCAGGTAAATTTCATGCTCATTCTTCATCTCATCCTCTGATTGAGGTCCTCACCTTGGTCCTCCTAGTGAAATAGAGTTTACAGGAACCCCAAGATCTCCCATATACTTTTGAAATGTTTTGGAATATAGTACATGGCCAAGTGAAATAGCGTTACATTTGTAGATGTGATTTTTTTGTTTTTGCATATTCAAACAATATTTTAGATTCATATTCTTTTTATTTCCTTTATAGTATTTCAACTTACTGTGTCTCTCAGTCAAAATTATTCTCCTGTTAAATTATTTTAATTTAGTTCATATACACAGTTTACAAACCAAGAAACTAGAATAAAATAATAATTATTACTGGAATTTACACAAAATAAATACATTGCATGTCAATATCAAGCTACTTTTTTATGGTGCTGGTGTTCAAACCCAGGGCTTCAAGCATGATAGGCAAACATCCTATACCATTTTGCTATAGTCCTAGCCCCCAAATTTAAAACTACTTTTATGTGAACTTTTAGGTAATATAACAAAAATTAGTCACATAAAGTTCATGATTTAGCTCCATATCAACTCTAGATTTAAGTGAAAAAGTTACAAATAGAGGATTTGAACATATTATTTTGCCAGAATTTTCCTTCAGTGTATGAGCTGTAAAGGTCTCTGGTTAGATATAATGTTGTAATATCTGTAGTTTTAGCAATATTTTCATGCAGCATATATTAATATTTGACTAAACATCCAAATTGTCATTTTAAACAGTATGTTCAAAGGCATAAATTATATTTTTGACTTTGTTAAGAGATTATCTACTCATATCAGCTTTTCAGAAACAGTATTTCTAACTGTAAGGATGTGAAGTACCTTTCAGGCTTTTTTTAAAGATCAGAGAAAAAAAATCTCTTCAGATACTCTCCAGTGTCCTCAACTTTGATATGCTTCCAGTTTTCTTTGCATGGCGAGAAGGCTAAAGTCAAAGTTTTTATCACTCTGATCTGTATCTTGAGTTCCTGTTGCTAAAAAAATTCCCTTGAAATAAAAATGTTACAATGAAATTTGTTGAAATTATAGGGTTTTTATTTTAAGGCAATTAATTTTCATCAAAGCCTTTTGCAAGTTATTTTTTGAAATCTAGATTTTATGTACTGAAACATAATGAAAAATCTTGCCATTTATATGTTCACATCTTAAAATAACCTATATTGTACTTATATAAAAAATGATTAACTTTCAGTTTTTCGGCATGCTTCACTTTCTTAATTTCTTTTTTTAAATTTTTTTTTATTAAATTC
>NW_004625020.1:129543-146506 GCF_000247695.1 Heterocephalus glaber
ATGATGTCAATACATATCAGTTACAACCATCAATGTTAATGGTCTCAATTCACCAATCAAAAGAAATAGACTGGCAGAATGGGTCAAAAAGCAAGATCCAACAATATGCGGCATACAAGAAACACACTTAATTCAAAAAGAAACTCAGACTGAAAGTTAAAGTGTGGAAAACAATACTCCATGTGAGAGGAACCCCCAAAAAAGCAGGAGTAGCTATCCTCTTTGCAGATCAAGTGGATTTCAAACCAACACCAATTAAGAGAGACAAAGAAGGACTCTACATCCTTGTAAAGGAACAATCCAAGAGGAAGAGATGAGAATCATAAACATATATGCACCACACAACAGTGCACTCAACTATATAAAACAAATACTAACAGACATGAAAAATCAAATAAGCACCAATACAATAGTAGTGGGGGACCTCAATACCCCACTGTCACAAATAGATAGATCAACTAGACAAAAAATAAACAATGAAATACTAGAAATCAATCAAACTCTTGAACAAATGAACTTAACAGATGTTTACAGAGTGATCCACCCCACACAATCAGAATACACATTCTTTTCAGCTGCACATGGGTTGTTCTCCAAAACAGACCACTTACCCACTCATAGAACATGTTTAAGAAAGTGCAAAGGAATTGAAGTTATCCCCTGTATATTATCAGACCATAGTGCAGTGAAGTTGGAGATTAATAGCAAAATAAACCATGAGAACTTCATAAACACATGGAAAGCGAACAATACACTTCTGAATAACCAATGCATCACAGAGGAAATTAAAGAAGAAATCAGGCAGTTCCTACAATTAAATGACAGTGACAATACAACATATCGGAATCAATGGGACAGAATGAAAGCGGTCTTAAGAGGGAAATTCATAGCAGTGAATACTCATATTTGGAAAACAGTGTGAGCTCAATTAAACAACCTGATGCTGAACCTCAAGCTTCCAGAAAAAGAAGAGCAGCACAAGCCCAAAGCTCTTACAAGAGGGGAAGTTATAAAGATCAGAGAAGAAATCAATGCAATGGAGACTAAGAGAACAAATACAAAAAAAATCAATGAAGCTAAGAGTTGGTTCTTCGAAAGAATAAACAAAATTGACAAACCCTTAGCCAACCTTATCAAAAAATGGAAAGAACAGGCCCAAATAAATGCAATTAGGAATGTAAAGGGTGAAATTAAAATGGACCCAGCAGAAATCCAGAGGATCATCAGTACCTACTTTGTGAACCTATATACCAATAAGATGGAAAACACAGAAGAAATGGACAGATTCCTAGATATGTATGAATTACCAAAGTTGAACCAAGAAGACCTAAAAATTATAAACAAACCAATATCAATCAATGAAATTGAAAACATAATTAAAAACTTATCAACTAAGAAAAGCCCAGGCCCTGATGGCCTCACTGCTGAATTCTATAAGACATTTAGAGAGAAACTACTGCCATTACTGTTTAAACTTTTCAGTGAAGTTGAAAGGGAAGCAATACTCCTGAATTCATTCCTGAAAGCAAGCATCACCTTGATCCCCAAAGCAGAGAAGGAACCAACTGAAAAAGAGAACTATAGGCCAATCTCACTAATGAACATAGATGCAAAAATCCTTAATAAGACACTGGCGAATAGAATGCAGAAGATCATCAAAAAGATCATACACTTTGACCAAGTGGGATTCATCCCAGAGATGCAGGGATGGTTCAACATATGCAAATCAATATCAATATCAATAGAGCTAAGGACAAAAACCATACGATCATCTCAATAGATGCAGAAAAAGCATTTGACAAAATCCAACACGCATTTATGATAAAAACCCTACAAAAAATTGGAATAGCCAGTTTCTACCTCAATATGATAAAAGCTACCTATGAAAAACCAACAAACAATATCATACTAAATTGTCAAAAGCTGAAATCCATCACATTAAAATCAGGAACAAGACAAGGATGTCCACTGTCACCACTCCTGTTCAATATAGTTTTGAAAATATTAGTCACAGAAACTGGACAATAGAAAGAAATAAAAGGAATAAAGATAGGAAATGCGGAAATCAAATTGTCATTATTTGCAGATGACATGATACTCTATATAGTAGACCCCAAGAATTCCACCAAAAGTCTTCTAGACTTCATAACCAAATTCAGCCAAGTAGCTAGATACAAGGTCAACACACAAAAATCAATAGCTTTCCTCTACATGCACAACAGACTTACTGAGACAGAAATAGAGCAAACAATTCCTTTCACAATAGCATCCAAAAAACTGAAATACCTAGGAATCAACCTAACAAAAGAAATCAAAGAAATCTTCTCTGAAAACTAAAGCACTCTGAAAAAAAGATATCAAAGATGATATCAGAAAATGGAAAGACATCCCTCACTCCTGGGTAGGAAGAATCAACATAGAGAAAATGGCCATACTTCCAAAACTGCTGTACATATTCAGTGTAATCCCAATTGAAATCCCATCAGCATACTTCATGGACCTTGAGAAAATGATCCAAAAATTCATTTGGAACAAGAAGAGACCTAGAATAGCAAAAGCAATTCTAGGCAAGAGCGACATGGCAGGGGGTATCACAATCCCCAACTTGAAACTATACTACAAAGCTACTGTGATAAAAACAGCATTGTACTGGCAAAGAAACACCTGAGGACAAGTGGAACAGATTAGAAGATGCAGAAACAACTCCAGACACACTCAGCCGCCTTATCTTTGACAAAGGAGCCAAACATTCACTGAAAGAAAGATAGTCTCTTTAATAAATGGTGCTGGAAAAATTGGGTTTCAACTTGTCAAAGATTAAAACTAGACCTATATTTCTCACCAGGCACTAAACTAAAATCAAAATGGAATAATGTTCTGCATATTAAAACAGAAGCACTGAACCAGCTGGAACAGTGGTTAGGTAGAACTGTTGAAGACATTTGTGTTGGAAAAGATTTTATGAACACAACCTCAGTTGCCCGTGAACTAGCACAAACAAGCAAGAAGTGGGATCTATTCTTATTGAAAAGCTTCTGCACAACACGAAAAACTACCAACAGTATGAAGAGACAATCCACAGTGTGGGAAAAAATTTTCAACTGCTATTCCTTAGACAAAGGTCTAGCATCTGAAATCTATAAAGAATTTTTAAAAATCAGACCTCCCAAATTTAAAGACCCAGTTCAAAAATGGGCATATGTAATGAACAGATATTTCTCAGACAAAGAAGTAGAAATAGGAAAGAAACATATGAAAAAATGTTCAACATCACCGGTCGTTAGAGATGCAAATGAAAGTAACTCTGAGATTCCACCTCATCTCAGAAAGAATGGCTGCTCTCATGAAATCAACCCATAACAAATGCTGGAAGGGCTGTGGGGAAAGAGGAACCCTGCTCCACTGCTGGTGGGAGTGTAGACTGGTGCAACCACTTTGGAAATCAGTGTGATATACCTCAAAGAACTAGAACTGGAAGCCCCATTTGACCCAGCTATTCCCCTGCTGGGTATCTTCCCCAAAGAATTAAAAGAATCATACCACAGTGATATATGTGCATCCATGTTCGCAGCCCCACAATTTGTAATAGCTAAAACTTGGAATCAGCCCAGTTGTCCATCAACTGGAGACTCAATAAAGAAAATGTGTGTTGGGGGGGGGGTTTGGTACCAGGGATCGAACTTGGGTCCTTGTGATTGCACAGCAGGTGGCGAAACCACTGAGCCAAATTCCTGGCCCTAAAGAAAATGTGTTTTTAAAAAATAAAATGGAGTACTACTCAGCCATAAAAATGAGGAATTGGGACATTTATAGCTAAATGGATGCACATTGAGGTGATACTCTTAAGTGAAATAAGTAGGACCCACATGTATAAATACCAGTTTCTCTAGTGTGTGTCACTGAAAGTGTAAATAAGGACTAAAAGGTATAATAGATAATGTAAAACAGGAAGAAAAGGGGCAAAGGGGAAGGGGAAGTGGGAGGGGTAGAGGAAAGAAAAGAAAGGAATATGAGAAAATGAAAAAAATGGAAACAAATTCTTTGTAAATAGGGAGGGAAGGAGGGGTAGAAGGGAGGGAAGGGGAGTGGGGAAAAAACAAGAACCAAGAGAGATTATGTAAAGGTGCAAATTTCCAGTGATGAATGTCATTATATTGTATGCCTAAAATGTGCCAATAAAATTAATTTAAAAAGGAAGATAACTTGATATAGATGAAGTAGATTAAAGTGTGCTTATTTCTATGTATTATAATTGCTCTGATAAGGATTCAGGTATAAGAATTTTGAGTTAACTATGAAAATTTTTCAAATTATTTATCATTGAGATCAAAAGATCAACTAAAAATTCCATAGTTATTTTATTTTTAAAACCAATGCTACTGCTTTCTAAATGAAAATAATGATATATATCACTCAGAAATATGAGAAACATTTTCATGCTGGGCATGGTGGTATGTGCACTTGGCAGGCTGTGGCAGGTGGATTGCCATGAGTTAGAGGTCAGCCTGAGCTACACAATGAATTCAAGGCCAGCTTGATCTGAAAAGGAAAAGTCTGGCATGGGTTAATCTGAAATTGGAGTTAATAACTCCAAAGTTCTGTAGTCTGTAATGAGTGATTACTGTAAACACATATTTTTTTGCTAGCACTACCAAGAACATGACTCCCTATCTAACCTGTTAATGGTGCCCAGGACATACCTGGACATCTGCCTTCAAGACTCACCACCTGCCCAGGGCTTGATCCCATCCTGGAATGTAATGTACTCTATGATGCATTTCTGATACAGCCCTAGTCTCAGGCCATCAGGTGCCTCACTGAGGCCTGGTGCTGGTGGTGAGGACCAGCACGAAGCTCTCTATCTCTACCTCTCTGTCTGCCAGTGCCACTGTGACATGCTGCTGCTGGAACAGAGAGGTAATAAGGATGACAGACAAGTGGGACACTAGTCCAGGATAATGTTGGCCTGAGCGGTTTCATTTTTCAGCCCAAGCAAATTCCACCTTGGCCAACCCTGCCCTGAACTGATGCTTACTCCTAATATGTGTCTCCCTTATGTAGTCGACCCCTAAATTAATGTTTTCTAACCTACATTGGAACTTGTCTTAGACCAATCAGTAACAGTGACATCATATGTAACCAATTAACGGCTCGCTCTGCTTCTGTACTAGTTACTGCTTGTAAATCCTCTATAAACTAGATGGACAAAAGACAGCTGCCTAATTCTTTGAGGAATTACCTGGACCAGGCCCATTGACATAAATAAAGTTTGCTTTCCACCTGGGTGCCTGTCAATATTTCCTGTTTGCCATTACAGAACTACACAGCTAGACTTTGCTAGAAAAAAATATGAGAAATATTTTCAATGTATATCAATTCAGAAATGTTTTCTAATGTAAAAAAGTAAATCTGCTTAGCCAAGTGTTACATTTTATTATTTTATACACACTTTTTAATGAATATAATCATGGATGAACTAGAAAAAAATAATATTCGTTCCTTTTCAATCTCAGAAGCAGAACCAAATGATTGTGTCTATACTGTCACTATAGACTTACAACTGTCAAATGTCCTGGTATTTTCTCAGTTTTCAGTTTAAGTCAGATTCATGAGGGAGAGATTGTGCAATGGAATCTACAGTGCATGCTCAGCTTTCCTGGGTGGTCCTCTGGGGAATGACCTGCTAGGGAGTGAGGAGGTCCAAAGTGGTCAGAGCCAAAAGCGGAGCTTGGCTTTGCTTGACCACGCAGGACGCAGGCTAGTCCTCTGCAAGCTCTGAGTGGGTGCTGCAGTTGCCTTCACGCAGCACCACAGCGTTGGCTGTGTGATCCCTCTGGAGAAAAGGTGATCTTCTGGATCAGGTGGTGATCTTCGGCCAGGAGTTTCTGCAGAGATACTCAGGTAAGCCAGCTCAAGCCAACATTCCCGGCATGTGGAGGAGTTGGTGACTCGATTTCAGGAAAAATATGCACAGCACACCACACCACCTGGGTGACATCCACCCTCCACCCCTTTGTACCATTCTGATTCATATATGAGCTTCAGCCAGCCTGGAACTAGCACCTCTATTTTCTTGGTTTCTTTTCTTTTCTTTTCCTTTCTTTTTTCTTTTCTTTTCTTTTCTTCTCTTCTCTTTCCTTTTCTCTTTTCTTTTCTTCAGTTTTATCAGTACGTTTGCAGTACATAAATCCTCAAAAAACTAAAAATAGAAATATCATTCAACCCAGCCATCCTGGTTTCTTAGGGAAACTTACAAACAGAACACGAATGCAAAAAACTACAGCCCTGTCTGTCACGTTGTTTCTGGGTTAAAACAGCATCAATCACCTCCTTCCTATACTACCTTTCTTCCCCATGCTATCACCACTTTAGATCTTCATGTCTGATTGCCCAGGCGGGGTAGAATGTACTCTCATCCTGGAAAGTTCAGAGCCTCCATGAACTTGTGTTGTGCTAATATGCTCTACCAAAAACATCTATTTCTGGAAGGCATCTGCAAATGAGACTAACTCTTGGATGGGTTCGTGGGAGTCCATTGCTGTGCTTTGAGATCTATCTAGCTTCTGCTGGAGACAGGTAATGAATTCAGTGAAAGGAAAATGAAGGCCACCACCACCACTGCACCCTTTAGATAGTTAGAACTGCTTTAATCCTGTATTAATTTGTGCTATTTTCCCCAGGAGTGATATTATGCTGTTGTACTAATTTGTTAGGAGTGTAGTTTGACAGGTTGCAAATTTGGCCCTCTGAACTGTAATAGGACTTTATCCTGCAGGCAAAGTGCCAGTATGGGCATTAACTTTCTCCAAGTTTCCAAGGTTCACACTAGCAGCATGCTTGCACAATTTACTAGGGGCCTACCCAGATATTAAGTCTTGTATGGTGGAAGAGTACTTCCAGATCAATGGACTCTCTCTCTCTCTCTCTCTCTCTCTCTCTCTCTCTCTCTCTCTCCCCTCTCTCTCTCTCACACATAGAATTTAAGTTCTAGTCTTCTTGGTCCAGAACTTTCGGGATACACTCCCACACATACTCTACAGACATCCTCAGGTGCATGTTGACCCAATCTGCTCATTCCTTTAAAGTAAAATGCCTTTCCTCCTTTAGAAGTACTCATAATTCTGTAGCTTTGATAATTTTTGACTTTCTTTCAAATTTCTGTAATGGTCAGAAGAAGAAATGGGGAAGATACATAAGATGAAGATGAAGCTTTGGAGATATCTTTTTCTCCTACCAAATCCTCTTTCAGCTTCCACACTTTTCCTACCCTCTACCATTAATTTACTTTCTTCAGTACCTCCATGACATTCAGCAATCACCATCTTCTGATGCCATTGTATGCTTTACAGAAGGAAAATAAATAGTTCAAGTATGTAAATTTCAGTCAATCCCTCATACAGTTAAGGTATAGGCAGATAACAAGAGGTTAAAAAAAACACAAAAAACTGTTGCAGTTGAAGATCAAATCCAAAACTTGACTAAATCACCTTAATTACAAAGAAATAGGTATTGGTTTCAATGAAATATCACTAAGCCTGGAAAAAGTGTTACCTTTTTGAAATATGGGGTATGGTATTTGCTAGCAGCACCATTCAATATCTTATTAAATGCTTATTCATTACCAAATTGTTTCACACAGCCTTCCTTCTCATCATGGTTATTGTATTACAGCAAAATAGGCCCAGGAATGAGCATCTGCTAACAGAGTTCAGTGATGGGCTATATACTCTCTCACCTAATGGTAGCTGGCACTGCATAATATAAGACTGGCTAAATGAAGATAATGTAGCATGCCAGTCAGAGACAGCACCCTGGATAGCTAAGATTCCGTCCTATAGGATACTGTCTTTAGGTATTTGTATTTCTGTGAGATTAATACATAGAGCTTCTTTTGCCTAGTCTCAATATATGAGTCTGGAATCAACTGTTGGAAAATGGCAGTGATTAGGTATTTTATTTAATAAATTACTTGAACTATTTCCTTTCCATGCCTGTAGCTTGAAGCTTGTTTAGTAGTCTTATTTTGAGAAGGAGAATGTCTTTACAAGAGGACAAAACAGAGGTTTAAGTGCAAAGGCCAAGTGGGTATTTGGGCAATGTTGCTGCTGATTAGACAGGGAAAGTAGGCAGTGATTGGATTTCCTGGAACAGTGACAGGCATACTAAGGGAGAAGTTAGGTCTACTACATAGTGCAAGCACGGAAGGCTGAGACTGGAAGGCCAGACGTTTGCTTAAATGTCATTTAACATTTTCAAGTTCAGTAGTGAAATTTAATGGAATACTAAATGATTTTTCAGTATCTATTAAGGGCTAAGAGTAGGCATCTCCTAGGGTCCAACAGTTCCCTTCCTTAAACATATTCTACTGAAGTGCATTCATTGTTTATCAATAGCAACAAACTAGAATGTTACATATGTGCACTACTTTTCATAGTGAAATACTGAAAACTACTCAAATTTCCATCATTATATTAAAACAAATAATATAATATATATAAAATATATTAACAAATAATATAAAACTCCATGAATAATGCTGAACTTCACAAAAATATTAGGAAAAGATTCCAGATATAGAATATATATCAGATTTGTTCCATATATATAAAGCTTTAAAGAGTTAAGAGTCTAAGTGTAAATTCAAGATAATGGTTAATCTCAGAGGGGGAGAGAGAGAATGGAAGGTAGTGTGAGGGGCGCTTTCATAATGTGTTAATATTAACTGTTATCTGGGTCTTGACTACAGCAGCATTCAATTCATGAAAAATATTTGATATGTACATTTTTATAGGTGTGTTTTTATGCATAAGCATTTTCCTTCAATGAAAAGTGAATCTCTTTATGTCATAGAAGAACAAGGAGAGAACCATTAAGGGCTTAATGGAGATTGGGACACTCCATCAGTAAAGACTTCTGACCATGGGAAATCCTTCTTCAGATTGAAAAAAAAGGGCAGAGAAAACTCAAAACTGTAAGGTCTGGAGTCAATTATCAATATTATTATGACCTCACAACAAGTTATAAAAATAAGTACTTAGTAACTATTTGTGCTTACTATTATTTACATATTTGAATATATTAATTATTCTTCTATTTCATTGATTTTTTATAAAGCAAAGTATTGTGAAGTAAATCTTAAATATAACCTTAAATTCTAGAAGATCCAGGATTTAATATCTCCCAGAGTTAAATACATGGACTAATTAGAATTTGTCTGCCTGAGTACCACTCAGCCATAAAGAATGAGAAACTAGACACATTTATAGCTAAATGGATGCAAATTGAGGTGATACTCTTAAGTGAAATAAATAGGATGCACATATGTAAATATCAAATAGTTTCTTTGGTGTGACAAAATGGAAATGTAAATAAGGATCAAAAGGCATAATAGATATTGTGAAATAGGAAAAAAGGTCCAAAGGGGAAGGGGAAGTTGGAGGGATTGGGGAATGAAAAGAAGGGAATGGAATTAATATGAGAAAATGAAAAAAATGGAAACAAAGTCTTTGTAAATACAGAGGGGTAGAGGGGTTGAAGGGAAGGCAGGGGAATGGGGGAAAAATAAGAACCAAGAGAGATTATGTAAAGGTACAAATTTCCAATGATGAATGTCATTATATTGTATACATAAAATGTATCAATAAAATTAATTTAAAAATTAAAAAGAATTTGTCCCTTTTCAGGAGAGGATAAATAAGCTTATCTCAATTTGTATGTTCTATAGTTGCATCTTGCTAGCTGGGAAAATGATGATATTCACATGGTTTGGGGATGGAAATTTAAGTAAGATTAGAAAAATACATGTGGATTTTGGGTTATTAAAGGCATACTGTTGACATTGGACTTCCTACCCTATGAACTATGAAAAATACTTGTTTAAACCACCTAGTCTAAAGCATTTTGTTGCAGCAACCTGAGCTGACTATGACAACAATGAAAACATTTTCATTAAGAATTGTGAAAAATGTGAAAAGAAATATTTGAAAAGAAATTTATAATATTAAATGCTGACATTAGAAAGGATAAAAAGCAGAAATGAATCAGCTAATAATGTAAAAGTAAATTAGATTACAAATTGTGTAAGCCTCCAAATATTAGGCAGATATAAGCCCCAAAACAGATTATAGTGAAGTTAAAAGTTCAAGGGCTTAAGTACCTATTTATCTAATCTATCATCTTTGAATAAACAATAAAGCATACAAATTTTGACAACTAACATCAAGGAAAAAAATACTACTGTTAGTAATAAAAAGAGAATATAAATATGTAACAATAAAATAATAATGGTTATTTTTCATAATATTTTAATTACATTATGGCAAAATTTAAAAATTTAATGAAATAGTCAATTTTCTAAATTATTTCAGTTTATCAAGAATTACTCAAGAACAGAATAAACTCAACAATTCCATAGCTACTAAGCAAGTTAAATCATGACTTAAAATTTTTCCAATAAATGACATAACTCATGAAGATAATTTTATTGGAGGAATTGCAGAAGTCATGCACACAATATTGCTCCAGACAAAGGTACTTATATGTGTGATGGGCTCCTGTATCTGTGGGTTGTTAGTCTTTTGTGCATTGTGTTACCCAAAGTTAGTTGGCTTTTTAATATGGTGAGATGTTTTATTGAAAATTCCAGCCTTACAACAGCTAGGATGTGCATATTACAGGGGTGGGGTGCTGTCTTTCTCAGCCAGCTATCAATGTATGAGACATTTTCTCCTATAGGAAGAATCTATGACCTATGTACAAAGGGTGAAAAAGAGCTTTGCCTTTTATAATCCCACCTAGTGGGATTGCAAATTGTTCTTTCCATAAAAATTTTACACAAGAAAGGAAAAAATATTGTTCTTTATCCTCTTTGAGTTTAGTTAGCATCCAAGAAAATAATACTTACATTAATAACCAAAAGCCTGATTCCACTGAACTAAAAAAATGATATTTGCATATGGCTATTCAAATTCTGCATGTCCTGGCCTGAATTAAAACAATGGTTATATGAGGTTACCTTGAGTGACTGTCTGGTCTTGAGTATCAAGTGAAAATAGAATTCTTACTCTAAAAGAAGGGAAAAGAATGGATAGAATCCACTGATTTCCTGAGATATGTCCTAAGTAATATTAGAAATTTAATGGAGGATTACAAAAACTTATTTGTATGTAGAACTATTAAGTACTCAGAAATTTCAACAATGCACATTTCTTTTTCTATTAAGTATAGGAAACCTAGAGCAGCTGAATTCTGCCAAAACCTCCAAAATTCTTTTACTTAGTGATTGATTATACATTGACAAGTTCCAACATATACATGCAAACATAAATTTGAATAAACAGGTGGCCTAACCACAACCCTCTTTCTAACTTTAATGGTTACTAAAGTAAATCTTTCTACAGTTTATTTGATTAAAAAATCTAAGTGGGTAATTCTGTTACTATTTTAAATGGAAAAAAAACATAAAAAATAAAATGTAGACCATCAAAAGTTATTTTTCTGATATAAACACCTTTTTCATTTATTGGTATGTTTTTAAAATTAAATCAATATTCTACTTTTAAGAGGGAAAGAGAATCACTTGGAATTCAGAACTCAGTCCAAGTACTTAAAGCATATGTCTTGTTGTTGAGATTCTTAACAAATATGAGACTAAAATTTGTTATTTTCATCTGAACTACTTGTAAGAAATGATTTTCCTTAAAAGAGATGCATGATTAAACATGGTATTTTTTCTATAGAGTCAATTTGAAAATTTAGATATTTGTTAAAAATATTTTTCTGCATTGTAGACAGCCAAGAAAAGATAATTACCATCAGATTGAGAAAGTGATAAAGTCTTTTCCTCATTCACACATGAATATGAAAAAAAATTCTATTTTTTCTCTGAGATATTCTCAAGCTTGGTTAAACTTCTTAATTTTCTAAGTGATGGAAGTAAAATTTTATTATACCAAAATTTATAACCTCAGTGAGGCATAATCTCTCATTCACAATTGACATACATTTGTCAATGTCAAAGACAAATTTAAAGAAAATTAAGTACTTATAAACAATAGATTAAATGGAAGTAAAGAGGGCAGTGTTGTTTCTGATCAGTTCAATGACAAATGGTAGAGAGTACATTAACCCAATTTTGTATGAAAATTATTTTAGAAGCAACTCTTTTTTAGTAGTTTTTTTAAAAAAGTAATAAAATTTTAAATAAAAATTTTACCCAGGTGTCGTGTGGTACATTTTTAATCATAGCATCTGGAGGCTGAGCCAGGAGGATCACAAGTTTTAGGCCAGCCTGGACAAGCTAGTGAGATCTTATCTCAAAATTAAAAAACAAAATAGGTTGGGGATGTAGCTCAATGGTAGAGCTCTTGCCTTAATATGCAAGATCCTGAATAAGTACCCAGCACCAATTAATTAATTAAAATTAATAATTTAAGTGTTTTTCCTTAGTTAAGAAAACAACTCCTCCAAGGGTAATAGCAAATACAACAAATGTCTTCTAATGAGTCACTTATCAGCAAGGTTTTCTTTAAGAATCTATTGATTCCCTAAATACTTAGAAATATTTTCTTTCAAGTAATTAACTCTCTAAACATTACTTTGCTATTTGAGATCTACCCCCTAGTATTTACTGATTGAAACGATTTTTAAAATTTCAATTAATAGTTTCATGGTGAACATTTTTGGTTTCTTTGATATACTTTTTAAAATTTAGTAATCTTTCTTAAGAAATCCTTCACCTTGTTTAATTTCAAAAATTCAACTTGCCTGTACAGAACCCATGAATAAGCAACAGAACAAAGATATTGGTGCCTGTGAAGCACCAATCAGTTTTGTCATTCTTCAGTTCTGCTGTAGAGTACAAAAGCAGCCACAGATAATAAAAAGCATGATTGTGTTCCCATTAAATTTCTGTTTATAAAACAGGTAAGTTTATTTCCTAGAGCATAAGTTTAAAAAGAATCACATTTTTATCACTCTGTTCCTACTTAGGTTTAGCAGCGCATGAGAAACATTATGCCTTAAGACAGTGATGCCAAGTCTATGGGACTCATGCCACAGTGGGCTGTTTTTATCACTGAAAGGTCTAAAAGGTTCATCATCACTGGGTTAAGGGATGGGAGGCAAAATACACTGTTAGTAACTTTTCTGTTGTGAGGATACAATACCCAACACCCACAACTTACAGTAGGAGAGGTTTATTTTGGCTCACAGTTTCAGTCCATGTCTGCCCAGCTCTAAAGCAGAAAGAGCATGGCAGTGGAACAGCTTGGATAAAAAAGCTGTTCATATAATGTTGTACAGGAAACAAGTGATCAAATCACCACCCCCATCACCCCAGCTCTCAGTGCCTGAGCCTTTTGTGGGATATTCTATATCTAAACTATAAAATTCTTTTCCTGCCCTCCAAAAGACTCAGGTATACCTCAATATGTACTTTGTCCATCCCCAAGAGTCACCAAAGTTTAATCCTTCCAGCATTACTGAAAAGTCCAAGTCCACAGTCTCCTCAGAGATTCAAGGAAAATTCTTACTTGTGAGTGCCTGTAAAAATCAAAAAGACACCTCATTGCTTCCAAAATACAATGGTACAGAGTAAATATTTCCATTCTAAGAGGGATATATAGGGGAATAGGAATCAGACAAAAGCAAGACTGAAACCAAACAGAGCAAATATTACATCCTGTGGTTTCATGTCTAGAACACAGGGCAGGTTGTGGTGAGCTATGAGAATTTTAAAGGTCTTGATCAAGCCTGCCACTATGGTATTGCTAGTTTCAGCCCACCTGTCCTCCTTCTTGGAGTGGCTCCACTCACTGCCTGTAGTTTTCTGTGAAGATATTCCAAGTTCCTGCAATCTCCAACTTCCTGGGACCTTCACTACACTTTCAGTTTCTCTCTCACAGATTTACACACTGCCCTCTCAATGCCACACTGCTTAGCTTCCTAGGTCTTCCTGTGAATTCTGGTTGGAAACTTCGTGACCTCATCTCTTGCATTTTGCATGCTCGTAAAACCAACACCCAGTAGCCAGGCTGCCTTGGACTGTTTGTTGCTGCAAAGGACTGAGTGCCTGGATGGCTGAACACTGTTAATAAATCCTACAAAACTAAATCTGGAGTTGGCCCTTCTCAAGTAAGGGCCCAGGATCTGTTTAATTAATAAAACCATTACATTGTTCAAATAAACCATTACATTGTTCAAATAAAATCATTACATTTTTGTACCCTTGAGCCCACTAAGGATGGTATCTCACTGATTCCTGAAATGCCCCATCTTTACTATTGTCCTGATGCAAGGTACTTCACTTCTTTTTAATGGTAATTTATTTAGCAGTCATGCTCTCCATTACCCCAACTGTGATGAAACTGCAAACATTTCACTTTTGCTCCTGATTTTCACTTAAGATCTGGCTAAAAGCTACCAGGAACATCCATGCCACAGTCTGAACATTGAACTGCTTTGAAATTTTTTCCAGCTGATTAATTAGGCCACACAATTTAATCTCAGTTTCTTGCAAAGTCTCAGGCCTGGGTAAAATGAAGACAAATTTTAGGCCAGAGTTTAACACACCTGGTCTCAAGTCCATCTGCCAGTGGAACTCTGACCAGAATCTCTGATCAATCTCAGCTTACAGCAATTTTAGTTTTCTGTATACTCCAACTACAAACCTTTCCAAACACTCACAAACTGGTTCCAGAAGTTTCTGAGCCACAGTGTCAGTTATAGTCATAGTAATGAACCCACTTCTAATACCAAAATCTGTCTTAGTCACATTCCCATCTCTGGGAATCAATATTTCACATGCACAACATAAAGGAGGAGAGGTTTATTTTGGCTCACAGTTTCAGTCCATGGTTGGCCAGCTCCAAAGCAGAAAGCATGGCAGAAAGATATTGTGGATGGAAACCTGCTCACATAATGTTGTTTAGGAAGCATGGAGGGAAGAGAAGAGCCAGTGAGAAAGATATACACTTCCAGGTTATGCTACCAGTGAACTGCCTCTTTCCACTGGGCCTTACTACTTAACAGCACATTCAGCTGTGGATTCATCAGTGGATTAATCCACTCATTACTGTAGTGCACCCATTATCCAATCACTTTCCAATTCTGAATATATGGGCCTTTTAGGAGACATTCTAGATCTAAGCCATAATATACAGTTATTTGCTTTTGTCTTATTTTATGTTGCTCAGTGATTTTCAATATTTGGTGTGTTATAAATCTCTGCAACATATTTTTGTAAATCAGATTTTTAAAAATCTCAGGTCCAGCCTACAAAGTGATGAATTAAATTTGGAAGTGGGACTTTGTAACCAGTGTTAATATTTTTAAAATATCACACATGCAGTCTAGATTAGAAATCACTTCTTTGGCTGTAGCTTATGGAAGCGTATCCAACACCATAAACATATTAGCAACTTGAATATTTACATATTACCAGAGTGCCTTGGCAGTCTGATTTTATATAATCTAGTTTCCCCCAATTTATATAATCTGGTTTCCCCCAATTCTGTTTCAATGTATCTAGTCACTTTATTGACAACTAAGTTTTTGAATATTTATGTCAGCTTTGACCTGAAAATATTTTTTATGCAACATGTGAAATATTTCTCCTAGGTGTATACACTGCTAGGGCATGTTTAAAAAAATCCCTTGTACATTCTCACTTTTCTTCAGTCAAAAGCTGATGGAGGAATAGGCCAGAATATTCACAGAGCAGTTATTGGTAGACAGAGCTGCAGCTACCAAGTCTCTCCATAGGAAAAGGGTAAAGAAAATTAACATTTTAATAGCAATCTAGACTTGATTAGGCTGAGCAGACTTCAAGATGGCTTGAACAATTGGTTTGGAGAATTTCTTGACACCACGTTTATAGTAGTGACATAGAAACACTGCCAATATGCCAATTGTTCACTCCTGAAATCACAGAGTACTAGAGAACATTTCAAGGTTAATGTGAACACTATTTTTAGTGATAACATGGCATATTTTATTTTTCATGAAACTGATATATTCATCGATTAAATGCAACAACAAATTTAGTATGTTCAAGTGTATCCGGGACTAACCTTATCTAAATGAAATGTGAGGAGGTTGTTGCAGGCCCCGGTCAATTTTTATCCTTATTATCTCTTGTTGAATACCATGACTCTTATACATTCTGGAAGTATAATACTTTTTACTTGACTGTTCCATGACCCATACTTTATTACCAAGTGTGATATAATACAGTGAGTGCTCCTGCTGAGTGGTATCCAAAAGAAAAGCTGGCTTACAAAAACATTACGGTGTGTCCTCATCCACCTTATTCCCTGAAACTGTCACAGTATGAATGCCAACTCTTCTTCATATCAAAATAACCAGGAAAGGTCAAAGTTTTGAATGTATTCAGCACATGAGGCAGCCATGAAAATGTATCTAAAGACGCAAAAGAAGACTTTCTGATCTGCTTCATAACGTTGTCAGAATCTGGAATAAGTGTGTTTGAAATGAGGGAAATGTTTTGAGAGAGGTTAATGGTAATATGTGTTTTACAGTAATAAATACTAAAAAAAGGGTAAACATTCACCACATTTTGATTAAACCTTGTATATTTCCCAACACTGCATGCTACGGACTTTGCCTTTTACCTTGAATCATGAATACAAGAAATATTCCAATATATGTGAAGCAAATGACATAAATGAATTTTAAGACACATCTTCTGGTTACTTAATACATCGGAAAGTTGGAGAATGTGTATCAACATTTTCTTTTCAGTAGATTGTCATCTCATGCTCACACTCATTAAGAATAAAGTTAAGATTGTTTCTTCCTGTAATAATTAAAATGTTGCTCCTTCATATTGGCATGTTTGTACTGTCTTTTTACTTTTGATTAGGTGAAATAATGGTTTACTTATATTATGCTGCTTTTAAATTTAAAAAATCAACATGTGGTTTTATGTACTATTTGTAAACTT
>NW_004625020.1:160003-175225 GCF_000247695.1 Heterocephalus glaber
GCAGTAGGGATGGTGACCCAACTGCCCTTTCCTGTGGGCTGGGAGCAGCTGGAAGGATGATGGCCAGGAAACCCCTTCCTCTGGACCATGAGCAGTGGAATGGTGGCTGAGAAGCCCCTTCCTCTGGGCCAGGAGCAGCGGGACAGAAGGTGGCCCAAAAACCCTTTCCTCTGGGCTGGGAGCAGCGGGAGGGATGGTGACTGGTAAGCCCCTTCCTCTGGACCAGGAGTAGTGGGACGACAGCTCAGAAGCCCTTACCTCTGTGCCAGGAACAGTGGGACACAGTACCTTGGTCTGGTGGTCTGGTGTCCTCTGTGCCTTGGTAATGTGGAATCAGGTGGCTGCCCGTCTGCAGTGGGGTGATTCGGCATCTTCCGCATGACCTGCTTAATTTTCAAAACTCTCTATAAGGTTGTTACACCTGCAGCTCTTCCCGTGGCTCATTCATAAGGAACCCTTGCACTTCCAAGGCAAAGTATTACACTTACTGCACTATTAATGTATTCTTAACCATTTAACATGTGGAAAATTATGCTTCCGTTTTCATCAGTTTTCCATTTGGTCGCTGACCATGCTTTTGTGTGTTGTGGCTCTAATTTTCATTACTCCTAAGATGTATGGATTTATGGTGTAATTTTGAATACCCTGGTTATTTACAGAAATACATCACTCATTATTGTTGAATATATGGTTTATTTTTATTTTTGCTACCTTTAAAATAGTTTTTTTTCTTTTTGCCCTCCTTCAATTTTACTATGATGGCCCAGGTTTGCTTTCTTCTCTTCTGGTTGGTGTCCCTACTACTTATAAAATACATAGATAAAATTCCTCTTCAGTATTTAAGAAATCTTAATGAAAAACTCAGCTATTTCTTCTTCTCTGTTACTCTCTCTTCTTCTGTCACTTCAGTTATACTTTATGTTGCACTTTTATGTCATATTCTATGTTTCTGATTACTTTCTTATATATTTTTTTCTCTGTGCTTTAGATATTATGGAATTTTTTGACCTGTATGCTTGTTCACTGATTTTCTCTTTAGCTAGGTCTACTTTGTTAAATCATAAATTATTTTCTCAATAATAGTGTTGTTTTGATTTGCAATCTGATATCCCAAAATGCTGGCATTTATTTCATGAGCTTTTTGCCTATTTGTACTTCTTTAGAGAAATGTCTACTAATTTCAGTTGCCTGTCTGTTCATTGGGTCTAATTTTTATTTTTGGAAGTCTAATTTTTTTTAGTTCTTTATGTTTCTCAGACATTAGATCTCTGGGAATTGTGCCACAATGGGGACTCAGTGTTAGCTTGTTTCTGACATATTAGACATTTAACAGTGACTCTAGCCAGATCAGCCTTGGTGAATGGAAGTGTATTTGCTGATCCCATGCATAGTCTGCCACTATGGCCACTTAGTTCATGAGCCCATTGAGCAATGACAGCAGTGGCTGAGGAAAAATGCTGACTGCTGTCCAGAGAATGGACCATCTTGCCACTTGATTATTAAAGACTATTTCTGTGTAGATCATTTTTTGGTGTTTACATGGGACACAAATAACTACATCCTTTACCCACATGGAGAGGTCTACCCACACACCTCTTCTGCAAATCTTTGTCACCAATTTTCCAGACTTGTTTCTTCTTAGTCCTGGACCATCTGGCCAGACTGTTGACTACAGCCTAACAGTCAGTACAAAGTTGCACCTCTGACCAACTTTTTTCCAGGCAAAATGTCTGATCAGGTGCACTGCCCGAAGTTCTGCCCACTATGAAGATTGCCCTTCACCACTGTTCTTCAGAGACATCTGGAAAGAGGTTGTAACGCTGCAGCTGTCCACCTGCAGATGGTGCCTGCATAATGGGCAGAACCACATGTAAACCAGGCCCTAGTGTTTTCTTCCTCTGCCAGCTGATCATATGGTACACCCCATGAGACCATAGGTGCATGCTGGGGGTCAGAAATCAATATAGCAGGAGTAGGAGCTACGGGCATCTGGACAACTTCTTCTTGTAACTCATTTGTGCTCTCTGGACCTGCTCTGGTTGGATCACGTATCACTTCCATATAATGAAGGACTGTTGGTATGCATGCCCAATTTCATGACTTGGTGGAACAGATAATGCCCAGTTATGGGCAGCTCACGTCTCATGGTAACCTGGTGTCCCATGGTCAAGTATTCAGTTTCCACTAAGGCACAGTAGCAGGCAAAATCTGCTTTTCAAAAGGAGAATAGTTGTCTACAGAAGATGGCAGAGCCCTGTTTCAAAATCCTAAAGGCTTCCGCTGTGATTCACCTATGGGGGACTGCCAGAGACTCCGAACAGCATCCCTATCTGCCACTGCCACTTCAAGTACCATTGGCTCTGCTGGGTCACGTGGCCCCAGTGGCTGAGCAGCCTGCACAGCAGCCAGGACCTGTTGCAGAGCCTTCTTTTGTTCTGGGCCCCACTCAAAACTAGGAGCTTTCCAAGTCACTCGGTAAATTGGCTGGAGTAAGACACCTAAAAGAGGAATGTCTTGCCTACAAAATGCAAAATAGGTGCACTAGGAGTTATGTCTCTTTTTTGGTTGTATGGGGAGCCAGATGCAAGAACTTATCCTCCCCCTTGGAGCCTTCTGGGATTTTAGCCTGGTTAGAGGCTGAGAGGCAGGAGCAGGTGGCAAGGGTGATGCTGAGAGACTCAGCATTGTCCTGCTTGGTAACTGCCTAAGGCAACACAGGATTGGTTTCCTCAGAAACAGGAGGAGAGGCCAACACCACAGACTAGTTAGGAGATTATAATAATATGTGGTGAGTCTATGCTATCTTTGTTTAAAGAGAAAGGCCAAGAGCAGAAGACCTCAAGAAAAGAGAAGTTCAAGAGAAGCTTGATGCTTTCCTTGAAGCTCTTCAACAGAAATAAATTGTCATAAAATTCTACTCTAATATAATCATCTCTGCATACCTCTGAAAATGAAAACTTCAGAGTCTTTAGCCTGCCTCTTCATGGGGGTAAAAATAATTGATGTGTGTCACAGGCACTTTAGCTATCTCTGAAATTGGGACAAAATAATACATATACAGCAAATTATATTTTAGAGCCTACAATGTGGGAAAATGACAAGTAATTTGCAGGCATTTAAAAATCTCTACAAATTCTACTTGAAATTGTAATTATCTTAATGCACATGTCAAACTTCTTGAAAACAGATTGTCTTTTTGCCTTCTCCATAGTACTTCTTGAGTATTAGTTATTAGTCACATGATGATCATTGATCAATTTATCTTGAATAGGGAGATTATTGAGACCAAGTAATGGCAGCTAAGACCACAAGCATTTATTGTTATGTTTTGTAGTCAAAGTCTTTAAACACTAATTTTTTTTAGCACTAGTAATAATTTTTGGATCCCATATGAGAATTTTTCCCACTGCATAAAATGTTCTCTAGCTTTCTCTTAAGCTTTGCAATTTTGCCTGTCATATCTGGATTTTTAATCCACCTGGGGCTTATTTTCATATATGATATTTGTTGGTGATGATGATAAAATTCTGTTTTTCATAAAGTGAATCTAGTTATTGAAAATAATTTGCTTTCTTATTTTCACAGCACTTCTGCATAGGTTCATAGTGATTTCTAGATTCTATTTGATCTATTTTGCCTGTGAGAGTTCTGTATTATTTTAATTACAGTGACTTTAGATAACTAAATATCTGTTAGGATATGTTTTCCTTGGTTTCTGTTATATGTGTACTTTTAAATTTCTTATTATACTGTAGGCATCCATTTTTCCATGTGCATTTTAGGGCCATTCCTATAATTTTATATTTTGGTTTATACTGATTTAGTCTTGTAAACTATTTTGAAGAGAATGGCATCTTTACAGTATTGACACTCTTTATCACTGCATTAGCACAATATATAACACATTTATATAGATATCCTTTAATTTCTTAATCGAGTTCTAAAATTACACACAAAGATCTTAAATATTTTTTGTTAGGTAAATGTATATGTTTTTGTTTTTTCTACTATGTTATAATTGATTTTTCTATATTGATAAATATTGTTAATTTATAAGTTCTTAGTTCCAACAATATTCCTCTTTCTCTTAATAGATATTTTAATTCATTTCAACTTGTATGAAAGAATTTAAACTTTTAGACTTTCCCCATGTGTGACTTTGAATTGTATTAATTTTACAGAGATACTCGGTACCCCCTGGACTTCTCATTGTTATGTGCTACCCATGGGGTTTCTTGAGAGCACAATTTCAATTCTGAGCCTCTTGCTAATTTCTTCTATGAAAATGTACTATTGTTCAGGGTAGAAACCCTTCTATAATCAAAGATGTAAAATATACCTAGCGACAAATGTGACTGTCCTCTACATCTTATCACTGTAGTGCAGTGGCGGCAAAGCAATCAGGGAAACTTTCTCTTCCCAGCCACACCTACCTGAAGCCTAGAGCAGCGCTCCCTTTGGAAGATCATATTCGTATGCATTGAGGCACCCTGGTAAATTACTGCAAGAATTCAGAATGTTAAGTGTTAAGGGAACAAAAAAGTATACCAACTCAGTTGCGGTTTCTCTTTCTTTCTAAAACAGCATCTATCAAAAGATTGGGAATAAAATCTCAACAGTACCAATGAGTTATATTCACTAACACTGATTTTTAAAAGTGAGAAAAAGAGAGGAAAGTCCTCTAAACTTGCTAAACTGTGAAGACATCACATCAGGTCCCCTTACCTGTTTGGCTGAAACTCATCTGGAGAGCCCCTGGAAGGATTCCCATCTGTTAGGAAGTGAGTCAAGTCTTAAGGAGAAGACCTAGGTCTGAGTTCATAGCACCTCCTCAAATCCTCCTTCAATAGGTACTATGTTGTACTAATAAAAACTAGATTGAGATGAACTGATAGCATTTTGTATTATTTTTCTTTCATTGCTGAGTCAAAATACCTCACACCCAAAGTTAAAGGGAGAGTTTTCAGTCCATAATTGGCTGGCTCCAAGGCAGGGTGGCAGAGGGGCAACAGTCCGTGGTGGCCTGAGGTAGCAAAGCAACAAGAGAATTTAACAGCATCTTTCTGCCACTTTGATCATATTCAGACTACTGGAATTAGGGCAGCGCCAAACCAATTATTGTTCTGGTTTAGTAACCACACCCTTAATCCCAGCATTACACACTCTAGATTCAGCCACTATATGAGGCTTTGGGGTCACATCTAGACCCAAACCATGATATATTTGTACTCAAAAGTACCCTAACACTTAATTCTGACACTGGGAAGTATGTCAAAACAAGCTAGAATTTGGTAATCTTTATTTGACAATAAAGCAATTGCTGAAATAATCTCTACTTGAGTGTGTGTGTGCACATAAGTGCATGCCTATGAGGAAAGCACATATCATCATATGGTTACAGGGTTTGGAAGTTTCGAGAACTAAGCAGGAAAATATCAGACTCATAATTGTCTTGGGTCTGTCTATAATATTGAAAAGAAATTTTAAAAATAGAAAAGAATCAAAGTGACAAAATTACATGGTATCGATACTACTAAACATGTATCCTGAAATAAAATGGGCATTTTATGATTAGATTTCAGAGTAAGATAGGCTATTGAGAGAAATTCAGCTTTTGCTTTGTGAGAAATGAAAACCCATTGAATTGTTTTGAATACTAGAATGACACAATCTGAATAATGATTACAAAGGCCCACTCTAAATTTTGAGTAGAGAATGGGTAACAAGAATTCAAAGAAAAGAGAATGGGAATTTACTGTTATGATCTTGTTGAGAAATGATGGCCATAAGGGTATGTTACAGTGGGTAGAGCAAGAAGAAGTTGAAGTTTTTGATGGATGGCTCTGTGTAGACAACTAAAACAGATGATTAGACAGTTGACTATCCCACACTGACCATCAAGAGAGGCCAGCTGATAACCTGATGCACCTCTAAACCCTGATCCTTCCTGGCCTCTGGGATCCCTGCCTGCCTGTTCACCTGGTTCAGTGGAAGCAGTGCTAGACTGAGGCCCTTGGGAACCACTGCTGCTGGAGAACAGCATCTCCAGTGCTCCACTGCATATGATTTCCTGTTGACATTCTAGCCAGTAAGGTACTGATGTTCAGGGATTACATATGCATTAAATATATAAATCAATACCTATGGACTCAAGAGATGATGGACACATGCACTGTTACATTTTATATTTGTATGTTTACTTAAAACCCAAAAAAAGTTATACAAAAATTACTGATGTGTATTGTTAAATTGGCATGGTATATTTCAAAGAGAGTTTAAATATGTTTTAATAATTATACGCCATTTGACATCTATTGCAGAAACAAACACTTAGAGGAACTTTGATTTTAGTCATACAGAACTATATATTGTTCTCTCTTGAGAACTATGTCATCAAATTCATTGTGTTAGTTACCTTTCTCTCATTGCTGACACTCAAAGGTAAAAGGAGAAAGATTTATTTAGCTCACAGTCTGTAGAGGTTTCAGTCCATAATTGGCTGGCTCCAAGGCAAAGCAGCAGATGACAGAAGAGCAACAGTTCATCACAGTGGAAGACAGCAAAAGTAACAAGGGACCTTAACAGGCTCTTTCTGCCCCTTTTATTTTATCCGGACTACTTAGAGTGGATAGCACTCACACCCTTAATGCTAGTGCCCTTGGGCCTAATATTGCAGCATGAATAGATCAAGCCACCTTTGAAAATGCCCCACCTAAGATGACATAAGGACTTAAGGGACATCTAAACACAATCCATAACACTCATTAAGTGGTGCATATGAGAAAAATAAGAGTGCTAATTATAATGAAAAATAGTATATAAATAAAATGTGTTGATAGCACATTAATGATAGTAAAAATATTCAGAAGGGTCTATGCTATGCTTATTGTAGCAAGTTATGTTAATTTATGTCAACATTTTAATTTTCACCTGTAGCCTAGTGAGGAAAACATTTTAAAGATATAAATTTAGATAAATGGAGAAAGAGACTTAAGTACATAGAATTGGACAGTGTTATAAGTTTATATTTCAGAAAAATTATTATAGGATTCACATATTTTAATGAAGAAAATCATTGATCAACTGAAAGCAAATGGTTAATATATTTCACCATATTGTTATTTAATAAACAATTTATATTTTCCTAGGTTAAGCACCTTTAAAAGGTAAATTATTTTATTATCTATACTATTAATGTTTCAGAAACTATGCAAGTAGTGCAAACATTAGATTACTAACAAAATTTCAGGAAAGTTTTTCTCAGAAAGTGGCAAGTTGATTTGGAAATTGTTAAGGAAATAGAAAGAACCTAAAATAGCCAAAATAATTTTTTTAAATAAAAGAGCAAAGTGGAGAGGCCTGCATCATTTGATTTCAGGATTTTTGATTAAGTGACAGTGAGGATGATAGTTTGTTACTATTGTGTGTAGTCATACAGACTGATGGCACAAAATGAAGAGTTTAGAAGTGCATCTACACTTATGTGGGGATTTCAGTATTGGCGATGGTGTAGAGGAAGTTTGGTGGAGAAATGATAGCATTTTTAAAAAAGTAGTGAGAAAGTTGAATGCATGAGAAAAATATCCTAATATAAAAATATTAACATACCATTTATAATAATTAATTCAAAATTCTTCATTTACCCAAATTTAAAGACTAAAGCTATAAGTCTTCTAGAATAAAACAGGGGGAAGGAAGGATCTTGGGGTTTTGGATTAGGTGAAGCTTTCATAGCTTTCATTCAAAGATCACAAAGCAAAAATACAAAAAATGATAAATGGAACTTTGTCAAATGGAACTTTGTCAAATTTAAAATTATCTTGCTCACTGGAAAAATACAAAGGCAAGATACAGAATAAGAGCAAATATATTAAAAACATATCTGATAAAGATGAATATAAATGTATGAAGAATACATAACTCTATAACAATATCATAATATAATAAAAAGCTGAGGAAAAGATTAGTGTATACTTCACCAAAAAAGATAAATGAGTGATAATTAGATATATGAAAATATATTCAACATCAATATTAACTGAAGAAAAGCAAATTAAACCATGAGACATCTACATGTATCTGAGAATAATTAAAATGCAAAACAACTAGCCATACCGATGTTTGGTGAAGATGTGGAATAAGGAACTTATACAATGTTGGAAAAAATCTCAAGTCATAATAACATTTTGGAAAATATGTTGGAAGTGTCTTATAAAAATAGACATATTCTCATACTACATGACATTTTGTTCTTACATACTTTCCTGTGAGAAATTAAAAGATCAATCCCCCAAAGGCCTTTATGTGAGTATTTATACCAACCCCTTTTTATAATAACTGAAAACACTTTTAAATGGATAAAAATGTTGTCAAATATCTATGATAAAGAATTATAGCAACAAAAAGATTAAACTATTGATATGCACAAGAAGATGTGTAAATATCAAAGGCACTATACTAAGTGAAAGAACACACAGAAACACAAAATGTTACATCGTATGATTCCACCAACATGGGAGAGGCAGATCTATATCACTAGAAAGACCAATGGTTACCAAGGGTCAGTCCAACAAGAAGGGTGTTGACTACAATAGGTCAGAAGGGCACTTTGGGGGGTGGGGGACATGTTCTGTATCTTGATTGATAGCAGCTATAAGACTATCTGTGTTTGTTGAATTATATTTTTAACTGATGAATTTTATTGCCTGTCAATTTAATAAAACTGATGTAGTACAAAATTGTCTATTTGGATTTTTACTGTAATATATTTATTGAGTAGTTTGGAAATAAATAATATTTTTTTTACCACAGTAAATTATCTTGTTTGGCATGATAGTATGTAACTCTATTTCTTTAAATCCTCTTTTGCACAATTTATTAGAGGTTAGAATTTTTTCTCTGTAAAGATCCTTTGCCTTCTTTTTGGAGCTGATATATTATGGCTGTTGTTAATATTATTAGATGTTATTGCTATTGTGCACAGTATCTATATTAGCTGATACTATATTAGCTGTTACTGGCATGGTGTAATTCTGTTGTCAATAAATTTTAGTAAATTACTTATATTGAGTTACACTATTGATTTTTGATAAGTTTGTGTCTTAAATTTGCCAAACCGTCCTATTTTTTCTAATGTGCTAATTTACTTTAGCATTTTACAATTATGATTGTATCACTTATTTATCTTTAAAAAATCCTCCAAATACGTAAAGCAATAATTGATGGAATTACATGAAGAAATATATGAATTAACATAAATAGTTGCATATTTTATTTTATTTTATTTTATTTATTTTATTTTTTGGTACCGGGGATGGAACTCGGGTCCTTGCGCTTTTGCAGCAGGCAACGAAACCACTGAGCTAAATCCCCGGCCCATAGTTGCATATTTTAATACCCTACTCTTGGCACTGATAGACCCTAGTAGGAAAAAATAGTTATGGGAATAATAAAAATACCATTGATTATATAGCATTTATGCTAGGTTCTAAGTATTTTGCTTATATTAATTTAAACCACAGAGAAAATATATATTGGAAATGATATTTTTATTTTAAATATATAAAATATAATACAGAAATAACAAAAATTTACATAACTTTCTCAAATCAGTTACTAAGTTTAAAGCTGGGATTCAAACAGAAAGAATGGCTTTAAGTTTTATATTCTTTAATTATTATTTTTTGTAAAACTTAATAACAACAACAAAGTTTGAACTCAATTTTTACTTGGCAAGAAGAGTGAAGTAGATAAAAATGAAAACATCCTCAAAATTCAACAATCTATTCCACCAAAGAAGCCTTAATGTACATCAAGAAATCAACATCACAGCACTCTGAGAGGCTGAAGAAGCATCTCAAGTCCAAGTCCAGCATGGACAACTTAATAACTTAGCAAGACTTTTTCTCATGATTTTAAAAAAGAAAAAAAAAAGCTTGTAGTTCACTGCAAAGACCTGTGTTCAATGCATATATATATATATATATATATATATATATAAAATGGATTACATTCTATGACCACAATGATTATAATTAGAAATTACTAACAAAAGGAAGAAAAGTGTGCTTATAACATAAAATAAATGTAATATCTACATTTCAAGGTACTACATATACCTATACACCTCTAATTAGTTTTTTAAAAACTTTTCAAAATATTAATTACTATTTATTGTTTTACTGAGCATTTGTTACTTCCACCTCTCATGTACCTGAAAATTCTATTTGTCAAATTAATATATTTGAATTAATGAGCCAATACAATTGTCTGACTTATATATGATTATTAGGCAATTATTCCAAGACTTAGCAGCCAAACAAGAAACATTTATGATCTTATTTTTAAAGATCAAGAATCCAGACTAGCTAAGTAGATTTTCCAACCCTGCAGTCTCTCAGAAGATTACAGTCAAAGCCTAGAGGAGGGCTGCCATCATAGTAAAGCTCAGATGATAATGGATTAGTTTCCAAATCCATGCTTGCTCGAAATGCAAAGCCTGAGATGACTTCCCAGCAGACTCAATCACAAGGCCTTTCTCTCCAGGGCTACCTCCAACATGGCAGCTGAGTGCCACAAACAGATCTCTTTTGAGTTCCAGTCTCAATCCTCTAAGAAAATTTCTCTGTGGCATTTTGCACTTGATATTTTCTTTGTAAACTATCAAACTCTTTATGGCACACATGTTTAGGATTGAGTAAAACAACCTTTGGCCAATGCTTTGTGTTTTGAGTGACATCATCATAGTTGCTGCATAACTCATCATCTACTCCGTCTTTGGTTTTATTGTAAAAAGTTACCATCTCAGGTTTCCAATTCATTGTGGTTTTCCTATCAATATATCCATCATGGTGCAACGTTGACATGAGCAGTACCATTTTGTTTTTCTTTGTCACATATGAAACCAATGTTATATCTTTCTGAAATCCAAACATTGTACTATAAAATTCTGTTTTGAATTTTCAACATTTCATTTGGAATTTTTCTTTGTTTCTGTGTACAGTTCCTATGCTGCTCAACTTGTGCTCTGTTGGCAAATATAACATCAATTGGAAACTAGTAAATCAATTGTCACATTTTGATTAGCCTGGGAGATGGGAGCAACAAGTCTGTTCACAACATCATTTAGTTTATTACCTTGCAAATAAGGACCTGGTGGTTGAGTTCCAGGATGGATTTCTAAGTGGAAAGCATAATAAGTCTTTGCATCTACAAGGGCATAAATTTTTATGCCATATTTTGAAGGTTCTTTCTGGCATATACTGCCTGAAGTTATAGCAACCATGAGACTCTGCAAGATGTTCATTAATAATCATGTATTCAGATGAATTGTGAATTGTTCGACAATTGCCCACAAAAATCTCAAACAATGAGCAGATAGCAGCCAGATTATCAATTCCTTTTCTTTCTTGGCAGGTGGTTTGTCATCAAACCTCAGGTAATTCCTAAGGAAATCAAATCTCCCCAGTGTCATTGTTATATTGCAAACCCCAAGCCCACACCTATCATTTTCCGTAATTCTTTTACATTCCTGTGATTACCATGAGAAAGCTCTGCTAAGTACAGCAGTATTATGAATGCTTTCAGTTTAGCCAGTGAGGTGTCATAATAAATACTTTTTTCAGTATGGCTTTTGGTGCATACAGAAAGTTTTACTTGTATTTCAGCATTTATGTTTTTCACGACATCTGTTACAAAGAATTTCCAACACTGAATTGTAGTGCTGGCATTCTATCCAATAGGTTGTAGCCTTGCCAAGATCCTCACTATATTTTTGGACCTAGGTCTAACACTGAATCATTTCATTTGGTTGTGTGACCATTTTAACTAGTCAATTATGAACTTACATTGTTGTTTTCTTCGTCATCTTAATCAAAGAGATCTGCATTCCCTGTATCTGTATCAGCTGATTCTTGCTCCGTTTCACTGTCACAGGACCTTTGGCTCACATGGTCAACATCTAAGTCATTATCATCTATGCATGAGTAATCTGATGATTCATTTTTAAGCTCTTCCAAAACTTGCAAATCTGGTTTTTCATGTGCTATTCTACTGAATTGGGCTACTTCTGCCAGAAAAAAAATCAAAAGAAAACTTTTTATAAAACAAATCCCAAATGCAAAGAAATTTAGCAATGAGCATTTCATGGGTAAAACTCACCTGTTGCTGCTTTGGAGCTCCTGTACACACCTTGCCTTTCCTCTGCCAAGTGGGTGAATGCACAGATGGGTTTTTGCTTTCCCTGGGTGCACCTACTGTGAGTCACACCCACATTCCATTATGGTAAAATACATGCTTACATAACACAAGAGTGGTGTGGGTGTATTTTACCCCCTGTGATTTTCAGGTAAACATACCCAAAACCTTTTTGACAGAACATTATGTGGGTAAAAATCCCAGTTTGACGCTTGCACATTAGCACACAACTTGCTGTTCATAACATGAAGTGGATAAACAAAGATTGCTTCCTGTATTCCCCAGGCACAGCCACTGAGATGCATAGCTAGCTAATTATGCTAAAGTACAAATTTACAGAAGAAAAGTATGGGATAAGTTGGTGCAATCCAATCAATATAGTACCCAATCTTCAAAGAAAACATGATATACAGGCTTACAGTTCCTTACTCAGCCATAAAAGAAAGTCGAAAGAAAACTATGCTTGTAAAATGACTGTGATACATCTGTGTCCTCATTTTGTTCTGAAATAATTGTGCAATAAATCTATAAAGCAAAGCTATTTTATTAAAATAATACAGGATCCAATTAAGGATGTTAGAATGCTTCTGAAGGATAAAGATATAAACTCCAGGTGTAAAGGGTAAAATTTATGTTTCAATTACAAGAAATATTCACTTTCTTAGTTGCAAACTACATAAACTATATTCCACTACAGTTAGTCTAATTATGAATTCATATTGGAAATAAAATATAAATTTATTGATGAAATGTAACATAATTCAATATTAATATTAAAGTGCATTTAAATAAACTGTATTTTTAGAGTAATTTTTGAAATACACATATATTTCAAAGCATTACATTTTCATGTTTATATATATTAAGAAACACAAAAATGTATTTTATTCACAGGGTAGCTAACAAGAAGTTTTCATATTGAGAAATGAACCAGCTATTTGCCATTTAAAAAAATGATATCTTCTATTTTAAAGTCTAATTCTCTTAAGGGAATGAGTTAAACATTTTGATTTATTTAACAATTCTGTTATTAGTGGGTTTACAATTCAGGTGTTATTTTTCAATGGCCAATCTCAGCACAAGTTCTAAGTTCATGACAATAAAAATTTGCTTAAAAGTTCCAGTGTAAACTCTGTCAGCCAGGTTACAAGATCCAAACCCTAAACTAATCATAAAAATGTCTGAAATATATTCTATTTAGATTACTCTTTGTATTTTAATTCCTTAAAACTTGCAATCTAAGAAGTGACATATATTAAACAAAAGAAAATTACCAATTTCGCAAAAGTTCTCACTGTGATTATTTTATATTATAGAATTGAATGAAGAAATTAAATTGTGTGTATTTTATATTATTATATAAGTAAAGTATATTAATATGGAAATATTATTTTAGAATTAACATTATTCTAGGAACAATTTTATGTATATCCAGTTAAACCCTCTTTCTCTCTAAGTAAAAGTGAGTGAATGTGTACTTTTAGCTCTGCAGGTCTTTATATAGTGCTGGATAGCTGATTTGAATGTGACATGAAAATCAATAAATGTGGAAGAGGGGCCACGGATTTAGCTCAGTGGCGCCATGCCTGCCTTGCAAGTGCAAGGTCTTGAGTTTGATTCCTGGTACTAAATAAATGAATAAATAAATATGGAAGATATTCTAGATGGTAGATCTTTGTGTGAGGAGTCACTGGTAAAAAAATGTTTCCCGCATTGTGGGTAGTCTCCTCACACTGTTAGTGGTTTCTCTTGCTGTGCAGAAGCTTTTTAATAAGAAGAGATTCCACTTGTTGATTCTTTGTGCTAGTTCATGTGTGACTGAGATTTTGTTCATGAAATCTTTTCCTATGCCAATGTCTTTGAGAGCTCTACCTAACCTCTCTTCCAGCATGTCATGGTTTATGTTTAGATGTCCCCTCAAAACTTCATGCAGATGAAGTGGGACTTTCTTTTACAAAGGTAGTTGAATCCGGAAAGTGTGATGCTGGGTTTAAGAATATGTGGTTACTAAACCACTACATGTGAGTGATTAGTTTGGCACCACCCTAATCCTGGTAGTCTGAATAAGATAAAAGGAGCAGAAAGATGCTGTTAAACTCTCTCTTATTACCTTCACTGCCTTATGCATGCAATGTTGTTTCTGCTCTGCCATGCCTGTTTGTCATCCCTACCTTGGAGTCTGCTGACTATGGACTGAAACCTCTATGAACTGTAAGCCAAATAAACCTCTTTCTTTTAAACTTTGGTGTTGGGTATTTTATCTCAGCAATGAGAGAAAAGTAACTAACACAGAGCAGGTTTAGTGTTTCAGTTTTAATATTTATATCTTTGATCCATTTTGATTTTAGTTTTATGCATGGTGAGAGACATGGGCCTAGTTTTAACCAAGGTGAAACTCAGTTTTTCCAGTGCCATTTATAAAAGAGGCTATCTTTTCTCCAGTGAGGGTGTTTGGCTCCTTTGCCAAAGATGAGGTGGCTGAGCATGTCTGGAGTTGTTTCTGCATCTTCTAACCTGTTCCACTGATCCTCAGTCTGTTTCTTTGCCAGTACTATGCTGTTTTTAGCACAGTAGCTTTGTAGTATAGTTTCAAGTCGGTGGTTGTGAAATTTCCTGTCTTATCTTTGTCGCCTAGAATTGCTTTTGCTATTCTATTTCTCTTATGGTTCCAAATGAATTTTTGGATTGTTTTCTCTAGTTCTATGAAGTATGCTGTTGGAATTTCAATTGGAATTGCATTGAATCTATATAGCAGTTTTGGAAGTATGGCCATTTTCACTATACTGGTTCTTCCTACCCAAGAACAGGTGATGTCTTCTCTAATATCTGCTTTGATTTCCTTTTTCAGAGTGCTGTAGTTTTCAAAGTGGAGGTCTTTTACTTCCTTTGTTAGATTGATTCCTAGATATTTCATTGTTTTGGATGCTATTATGAAAGGAATTATTTCCTCTATTTTTCTCTCAATGAGTCTGTTACTTGTGTATAAGAAGGCTATTGATTTTTGAGTGTTGACCTTGTATCCAGCTA
>NW_004625024.1:21391-45424 GCF_000247695.1 Heterocephalus glaber
TAAATGACTTCCAAAAATTGCTCGGAGATATAAATTGGCTCATGCCATATTTAAAACTTACTAAACATGACCTAAAACCTCTCTATGATATCCTACAAGGAGATCGCCACCCCACTTCACCTCGGGAGCTTACCGCTGAGGGGCGTAAAGCCATTAGCACTGTAGAACAAGCTACCCAAAACCAAACAATTACCTTTATAGATTATAACTCTCCTTTACAGTATGTTATCTGCAAAACCTCTCTCTCTCCCACTGCTGTTTTCTGGCAAACAGCACCCCTTATGTGGGTTCATCTCCTGATTTCCCCTAAACGGGTCTTCTATCCCTATTATGTTGCAGTTGCAGACCTGGTTATCTTAGGCAGAGACCATGGAAGAATGTATTTTGGAAAAGAACCTGATATCATTATCCAACCCTACCCTAAAGATCAAATCGATTGGCTTATGCAGACTACTGACTCCTGGCCAGTTGCTCTCGCTTCTTATTCAGGCTTAATAGACAATCACTATCCTCCAAACAAACTTATTGATTTTGCCAATAGACAGTTCATTTTCCCCAAAATCACTTCTTGTTCTCCTCTAGCAAAAGCCCTATTAGTCTTTACAGATGGTTCTTCCACCGGGATAGCTGCCTATGTGTGGGACAATAACATTGTCCAATTCCAAACCAGCTGTTCTTCAGCCCAAATAACCGAGCTACATGCAGTCATAGCGGTCTTTTCTGCATTCCCTGAACATGCCTTTAATCTTTTTACTGACAGTGCTTACATTACCCAATCCATTCCCCTATTGGAGACATGTGGATTGATAAAACACGCTTCTCAAACTGGTGGTCTTTTTATTCAATTACAAGATCTAATCAGAAAAAGATCCCAGCCTTTTTTTATTGGGCACCTTCATGCCCACTCTAACCTACCTGGCCCACTTTCAGAAGGCAACCGGTTAGCAGATCTGGCCACAAGACCTCAGGCTTTTGCCTACTCACTAAGTATTGATGCCTCCATTCAGATTGACCAGGCACAGAAGGCACACCAATTACATCACCTTAATCCTCGCACGCTTCACCTTATGTATAAACTTACTAGAGAACAAGCTAGACAAATTGTTAAAACCTGCCCTACGTGCACCCTTCATCTTCCCACACCTCATCTGGGAGTTAATCCTCGTGGCTTAATTCCAAATGCCCTATGGCAAATAGACGTCACACATTACCCTGAATTTGGAAATCTTAAATATATACATGTCAACATTGATACATATAGTGGATTTATATTTGCCACCCTACAATCCGGGGAAGCTACTAAACATGTAATTGCCCACCTTCTAGTTGCCTTCTCAGTACTTGGATGTCCACAGCAAATTAAGACAGACAATGGTCCAGGCTATACCAGTTCTGGCTTCTCGAAGTTTTGCAAGCAATTAGATATAACACGCATAACGGGAATCCCATATAATCCACAAGGACAAGGCATTATAGAAAGAGCCAACCTCACACTCAAAATTACATTGGATAAAATAAAAAGGGGGGAATGGTACCCTATCAAGGGGTCACCCAGAAACCTAATATCACATGCACTATTTATTCTTAACTTCTTAAATTTGGATGCTAAAGGATTATCTGCAGCCAACCGTTTCTGGCAACCAGAGATGCAAAAACAATTTGCCTCTGTGATGTGGAGAGACTCCCTGGACCACTCATGGCATCGGCCTGACCCCGTACTCATCTGGGGCCGAGGGTCAGTGTGTGTTTACTCCAAGGAAATGAAGTCAGTCAGGTGGCTTCCAGAACGCTTAGTAAAACAAGTTGATAAGCGTGTTGATGATGCCGATGACCTAACATTGTTCAATTTCAACCAGTTAACAATGATGTCTACAATTATGATCTAATAATCATAAAGAGAACAGTATAATTCAATTTGGCCAAATATATTTGAGTACACCCAAATTTTATAAACTGTCTCATGTGTTTGTCTGTTGTTTGTTGTTTATGTTCGTACAGTTGAGCTCAATAATTCTTTCCCTTCCTTCCCAGGTTGCTAATTGATCAAAGTGCCACTGAGATCTATTTTATAAAAGTGATGTGTATTGTCACCTACATACAATAGTCAAATTATATATATTCTTAATTGCTTGTCAGAATGATTAGAGACTATGGGAACTCCCTTTGATGAATATAGAAGTGGCCACCCAGAAAATGATTCTTCTGGTCTTAATTCATTAAAGGGACCCCCTAGTAAATTTTATATGATAATCCTATAGGAGACACATCATAACGAATATTATCTAAATATGTCATAAATTGATTACATTGGTTATCCTTGATATTTAAGCACTGAATATGTTATTACAAAACGTTTACATTGGTTAAGTTCTAAATATGTTATTGTAATATGCCCACATTGGTTATCTTCAAAAGCTTAATCAGGTTAGCCTAACTCTTTTATTTACAGCCCAGCCTTGCTTACATCGCAGGACAAAATTTTGCTTACAGGTTAAGAAGATGACATCCCTGATTCTGTTGCATGGTCTGTTGCTGTTCCTGGCACCGACAACAAAAAGTGGATTTCAACCAGTTAACAAAGAACAATTGCTCATTGCCCTGTATGGTAACCCCTGTGACTGTGCTGGGGGTTCTGGCGGGGCTGCACCCACAAGTTACACTCATAGTACTGATTGTGGCGACAAGATTGCCTACTTAGTTTATGAGGCCGCGCTAACGGGAGGATATAACCAAAAATGGAATTGTGTCACTAAGCCTAAAATTATACCAACAGTCAATGGCAAACCAGGGCCATGCCCTGTCGGTTGTGTCATGGCCGCAGAGATGCATTCTACCTGTTACACTGAAGCCCAACAATGTACATACTCCGATGGAAAAATATATCTAACTGCTGTTCTACGAAGAACTTACAGGGGCTCTGTCGGAGGTGACTGGGACTTTCCCAGCTCCACTGGATATCCTAAATTTGGCCAAGCCTCCTGCAACGGCGGTCTCGGTAAAGATGTCTGCTGGCCGCCACAGGCCCCAATCCATATATCTGATGGTGGTGGGTCTTCAGATCAGCTCAGGGAAGAGCGAGTGCAAAAACAGCTCGAGACTATCATCCAAGAGATGTACCCCTCCCTAAATTATCATCCACTGGCCCTTCCTAAACCTCGAGGCCCAGACCCTGACGCCCAAACCCTGAGTGTCCTAGAGGCCACTTATCATTTGATCAATACATCTAACCCAGCGTTTGCTGCAGATTGTTGGCTATGCTTGACCTTTGGCACACCCCTGCCCCTCGCCTTGCCAGTTGTCGACCAAATCGACTATGCCAACAGTTCTAGTTACAATTGCAGTTTTTCTCTGCCTTTCAGGGTCCAACCAGTACAGTTTAATGCCTCAGTTTGTTATCTAAATTCAGGGCACAACAATAGCTTCGATATACGTGTTGGAGTCCAAAGTTTCTCTCTCTGCTCGGTAGTGCTTAATGGCCCTACTACCATTTGCCCTGCCCTGGGTCACGTGCTCGTCTGTGGAGGGAGCTTGGCATTCACCTCCCTCCCCATTAATTGGACTGGGCTGTGCGTGGTGGTGGCTGTCCTCCCGGACATCTCCCTCATTCCTGGAGATGAGCCAGTGCCCTTGCCCAGCTTTGACTATATCGCCGGGTGACATAAAAGGGCCATCTCACTGGTCCCCTTGCTCGTAGGGTTAGGGGTGTCCGGCGCCCTTGCCACTGGCTCTGCTGGCATCGGAGTGGCGTTACACTCCTATGCCAAATTATCCAACCAGTTGATTAATGATGTTCAAGCTCTCTCTAACACTCTTACAGATATTCAAGATCAGATCGATTCTTTGGCTGAGGTGGTCCTTCGAAATAGAAGGGGCTTGGACCTCCTCATGGCGGAACAAGGAGGGATTTGCATAGCCCTAAATGAATATTGTTGTTTCTATGCCAATAAATCTGGGATCGTCAGGGGAAAAATTCGCGAACTTCAAGAAGATCTAAACAGACGACAAGAATTCACTCAAAATCCCCTCTGGACTGGCCTCAGTGGTTTCCTCCCTTATCTCCTCCCTTTGCTGGGACCCTTATTGGGTCTACTCCTGCTCATTTCTTTGGGGCCCATACTTTATAACAAAATCATGGCCTTTCTTAGAGCCCAGATAGAGGCAATAAAAAGTGCCCATACAGGTCTACTATAATAGACTGGCAATGGCTGACCAGGACGAATGTCGGACCGTTGACTAGGTCCTTGCCATGGAGAAGTGTTCTCGCCCCGCCTGGTGAGTGGGCTGGCAAGCCAATGACGGGCAACTGAGCAAGCGTGCCATGCAATGAGAAAGCCCTCGTGCGCCACCTAAGACAGGTGCCAGAGCCTTGATTCTCTGGTTAACCGATGACGGGTAAGGTGCACGGTGCAGACACGTATGTTGCTCTGACCCAAGACAGGCTCAGCCCCCGCAGGCCTGGCTCTCCTGAAGCCTTTCTAAAATTATAATTTTAAAGGGAGGACCTGTGGGGGGCCTTGCCCCCCCCCGCCCGCTAGAACTCTTGAGTGCCTTTTACGGGCATGTCTAAGCCTGCTGCAAGTCTACCCGGCAACAAGGAAGTAGCCCCAGTACCCTCCTCTTGCTCCTCCCCTCTAGCCCTACAGTATATATGTTGAAGCAGCTTCCACAATAAACGAGACTTGATCAGAAACCTGTCTTGTCTCCATCTCTCGTGTCCCCTGTCCTTTGTCATTCTCGCTCCCCCTCTAGGGTCTCTGTTGACTTACCCGTGGGCCGGGACACCTTACCACACTAGTATCTGGTATTCTGGCTGAAATTAGGAAGCCCTTCTTGAGTGCAACATCCCCCTCCAACCCACAACCTCCCCCTCAACAATGGATTTCCAAATACCTTAGCAAAGAGTTTATTTTGTGAGGCCTCTCATAAAATGTAGAAAAAGGGTTAGGGAAGCAGGTCTCCAACATTTAGCTGTTGTATTCATTGCATTGTCTAAGGAATAACTATCTGGCATCTAAACTTTGTTCAGCATGGATCATTTTTGAGCTTGAGATTCTATCTACAAACAATCTTAACCATTCTTTCCTATTAGAGCGAGTACAACAAATAAAAAATTTCTAGTAAGGGCATCCTCAGTGATAAATTCAACCTGATCTAAAATTACATTCTTCTCTGCTTCCCTTGCATCCACAGATTATATGAATTTATCAAATTTTTATCAATATGTACTTTTAAAATATATTTTGGCATTTAACCTTTTTTCCACATTTAACTTCATAACTGCCCCTCATTGCTTAGTCTGACAGTAATAACAGGTCTAAAGAAAATGAGGGATAATGGTGAATATGAGGAAACTGGATTTACAGAATGAGGAAATAGGATTGCTATTCAGCAAGGTCCTCAAATGCTCTTCAAATCTGTCAGTGATATTTTCATCAGAGAGTCAAGAGAAAATGTTTTCATTGGCATGGAAAGCTCCTTGGCATTATGGAGATTGACAGTCTGCAGATATACAAAGTATAATTTTTATGGTTATATCCAGATGTCCCCCTTAAAGCCTCATGTGGTCTTGGTGGGGCTTGAGGTGGCAAGATTAGGATGTATGATGCTGGGATTAAGGATGTGATGCTGGGATTAAAGGTGCACCAACCTGGGTGTGGGTGGCACCATCTAAAGTGCAGGTAGCTTGGATGAAATATAAAGTCAGGCAGCTGTTGCTGCTGCTGCTTCACTACTTCACTGCTTTGCTGCCTTCTGGCTGCACTGCTCTGCCAGGCTACTCTGCCTGAGAGCCTGTTTCTGCCAGCATTAGCCCAACTCCTAAATCTGACTTGTATAACAGAACACAAAGAATTCACAGGAAAGGGTCAAAATACAGGGAACCTATTTCTTTGAAAAGAGTTGTCAGTTTGCTGTATATGTCCTTTCCACCTCCATGTGTGAATAACTCATTTGGGAAAATACTGGGAACAACTGATGGATCATGTGTTAATACTATGGTCAAATTATCTTCCAAAATGGGTGTATCATTTTGCAGCCCAACCAGCAATGAATGAATTTCTATTGCTCTCTATCTTCACCATCATCTGGTGTTGTCAGTGTTAAACCACATTGTTTAAGCACCGGTAATAATTTTATTTTAATAAGAATGGAGTGGATCTCATCATTTTAATTTGCATTTAACAAACAGCAATATGATATTGAATCTTTCCATATGTTTATTGGTCATTTGTATTCCTTTAGTCGGGAGTGTATTCAGATCTTTTGCCCATTTTAAAGTCAGATAATCAGTTTTCTTACTGTTGAGAAAGTTTTAAGAGTTGTGTGTTTTTGGATAATAACCCTTTATCAGATGTCTTTTGCAAATATTTTCTTCCAGTCTGTGGCTTCTCTTTACATTGTCTTTCACAGAGCAGAAAATTTTTATTTATCTGTCTGTTATCTGTTGTCTCTACTTTTCCCACTACAACCCTTACCCTTATTAGTCATGGTTATTCGAAATGCCTGGTTTGCTAATTCATCCCTGCCATCTTCTTGATCTGGTTTTGATGCTCACTTTGTCCATTCAAACTGTGTGTTATCTTTTAGTATGTCTTGTAATTTTTTGTTGAAAGGCAGACCTAATATACTGGGTAAAAGGAACTGCAATATAATGGTAAGGAATGGAAGAGGAAGAATTTTACAATTTTATAATTTGGTATCAGTCTTTAAATGAGCTTATGCCTCTAGATTGTGAACTTCAGAATTTTGTCAGTTGCGGTTGTTTGTAGTTCTGGGGACTGAACCCAGGGCCTTTGTACTGAGCTACATCTCCAATCATTATCTATTTTTTGTTTTGTTTTGGTTTTGGGTACCGAGGATTGGACTCAGGACCTTGCACTTGCAAGGCAGGTGCGGTGCCACTGAACTAAATCCCCAACCCTGATTACCTATTTTTTTATTCTGAGACAAAGTCTTGCTAAATTGCTCAGGCTGGGCTTGAAGTTGCAATCTTTTTACCTCCCAGAGTGCTAGAATTAGAGCCAAGCACCATCGCCCCATTAGTGGTACAGGATGATTAGAGGAGGCTGAAATTGGGTACCTCTTTTTTCCCTATTTGTTAAGTATTAGCAAAAATCATGGTAAGGCAGGCCCTGGAAAATAAGTTTCTCTGGAAGGCAAACCTTAAGAACAGAATGTCCTGGTATATTTTTAAATGGTCACATTTCTACTCCCCCTTCAGGAAGCAGTAAGCCATTTTTCTCCCATCTCTACTATGAGAACTCATAGAAGTAAAACTCACATGCGGGAGCTCTCCCAAAGAACTGGGTCTCCGTGGAATTTCTAACTCTCAGACTAAACCACAATGAGACTCCAGCAATTTATCAGTTAAATTCACGTTTTCCTACTCCAGTCATTGTTCTTGCACAGATGGGTGTCTACTTTTGTAAAGTGTGATTCCCTATTCATCTGTCTTATAGGCCTAACAACAGTTGTTAATTTCTCAATTTGTTCAGCTTTTCACCAGAGTGATGACTTCTAAGCTCCTTTCACATCAAACCACAAACCAGATATCCTCTTTCTGTTAAACAAGGTACTACAAAAATGAGAGTCTCTTCCCAGAATATAAAAAGTAAGTTAATTTTCTGCCAAAAGTTCTTTCTTTTTTCCCTACTAGGTATTGTTTACTGCATTCCAAATAGAAGTACTGGTGTATACAAGGCCTGGAACCAAGAAAGAGTCCTTTTAAAGAACTGTGACTATTCCATAAGGTTGGTGGGAGATTTATATAGCAAATTAGCGAAAAATAAGGATGGAGATGTAAACAGAATGAGGTTATTTATCTTGCAGCAGGGAGATAACAAGAGATTTGGAGAGAATGAACCATGAACCCTCCATGCTGGCGTGGTTGGGCTTAGGTCATGTTTTCTAAGGTTTGGGTGTCATTTTCCTAACAAAAGGCTCCCAACAGTAATCTTTGAGGACTCTGTGGGACGGTGAGAAGATTTCTCAAAGTTAACAATGGTCCATGAGGGAAGGGGAGTGTGAGAAGTATACTGGTAAAGGGAGGTTCACAGATGGAATAGACAACCAGGGGACCTGGAGGAGGCAAAGCCAAAGAGTGAGTCAGAACCCCAGAATGGTGTAATCCCAGCAGTCAAGAGGCTGAGGCAGGAGGATTGCCATGAGTTCAAGGCCAGTCTGGGTTACACAGTGAGATAAAGGACAGCCTAAACTACAAAGTGAAACCTTGTCTCAAAAAACAAAACAAACAACAAAAACAACAGAGTCAGAAAGATTCAGTGAAGGGGGCCGGGGATGTAGCTCAGTGGTTTCACCGCCTGCTGCGCTAGCGCAAAGACCAAGTTTGATCCCCGGTACCAAAAAAAAAAAGAAAAAGATTCAGTGAAGGACAAGTCAATGACCAAGGCCAGTATAACTAGAGGCTCAGTAAACAAAGGCCTCATCAGACTGGCTGTTTAAAGCTACAATTAATGGTGCTTGCTACATATACCAAGCTACTATAAGCCCACATCTAAGCCAAACATTCCTGCTTGTAACCTCATGTTAATTTGGCTGAACCATAATTATTTGTGTGTATAAAAACCCTAGACAAGTCTCTTTGGAAACCCTTTTTAGGGCCCCTCCAAGGTTTATTTGCCTAAGGGCTTTTTGCTTTCACTTTACAATAAATGCTGCTTTCCCTCTACAATAAAATCTTTTGTTCAGTCTTCTTTTGACTCTCTACCTTGTAATCCTTTCTGCATCAAGAGAACCCACCAGTCAGATCGTAACAGTCTGCTGTAGCTAGAGTAGGGATGTTATCCATCTCTTAAACTTTGAACATTTTAAAAAAGAACGACATTTGTTTTTTTATAACACAACTCAAAAAAATTTTAGAGCCAGAAGAGAAATGGCATTGACCAATGTGTGGTTTAGAAAGATCACCAAGGAGAAATCAGAAGTGCATTACATATTAAAGATCAAGCATCAAGGAAATTAGTTGGGAGGCTTTTTCAGTAGCCCTGTAAGAAAGGAGAGCCTGAACTATGGCAGCAGCAGTGGAGTGAAAAAGGTGCACTAGATGTAAGAAAGATTTAGGGCTTGGTCACAGACTGAATGCAGGGACTGAGAAAGAGGTAGTTGTGACTCCCAGGTTTTTGGCTGGGGCAAGTAGGTGAGTGGTATTAACACTGAGACAGATTAAAGTCTCTGTAAGGAGAAAACACAAGATGAGTTTTAGATGACTTGAATATGAAAGTCTGTAAGATAGTTTAATACAGATATTTAGTAGGCAGCTATGAGCACAAACCTGTAGATTATGGCAACAACCAGATCAGAGAAAATGATCTGGTAAATCGTCATATAAATAGAAGCTAAAGGATGTAGTATGAAAGAGAGCAAGAGTGGGGGGAGAAAAAGACTTTGGACAGAATGTTTGAAATCACCAACTCTTCATGGTGTGCACTCAGGAAATGAGACCTGAAAACTGCTAAAAAGTAAAGGGAAATGGTGTGTCTGGTAGGGCCATTTAACAAAACTCAGTGTCTGCCACAATCAGTATGTTCAAGAGTCAACTGGTGTGTAGGCCCATAGGTACCTGGAAAGCCTGAAGGAGCAGGATCACAAATTCAAAGACAGTGTGAGCAACTGAATGAGGCCCTGCTATTACAGGCAGCTAAGTTAAGTAAAAATTAATATACAGAAAGGGACTGGGTTCTCAAGGAAGTCAGTGAAAAATAAAGACATCATAATTGTGTCTGGAGGTGCATCTGTTGAAGGCCAGGCCTCAACATAAAGATGCAATGACAAGGCCAACATTCCTCCCTGACAGATAAACAGTAATTTGAGACTGTACTATGACTGGTATCATCTGGTCCAGTAAAGTCCAGATATGCATCAGTCACCTAGGTGGGTGACCAAAGCACTGGACCTATCCCTTCCCCAAAATGCCTTTGTTCTTTGTACCCTTGCTAAGGGAATGGCTTCCCTATTGAATTAATAGTAGCTAAGTGGCTATACTTGGAATCCTATAGGTTGATGGCAGTTTAACTCACCTTGTACCCACATTGTGATTTTGCTGTATAAATTTCCCCTAACACACCTGGGACACCTCCTGTCTCTCAGGACCTCTCAATAAACCTTTCCTACTCTTAACCTCTCTTGTTCCTTGAAATTTATTCTTCGATTTCAGGGGACACGGACTAATCACATCTGACATCCAGCAGGTTAACAATTATATTTCTCCTGTATCATTGCCTCAAAGTAAAAATGGTTGGGGATGTAGCCCAGGGGTGAAGCGTTTGCCAAGCACACGTCAGACCCCGAGTTCAGTCCCTTGTACAGGAAAGAAGAGCAAACCAGCACTCTGTCCTCCCTCTCTGCTGTGACTCTGCAGACTCGTTCCGCCCTTTCCAGTCCCTTCAAAGTTCTCTGTTATCTGACTCCCAGCGCCCCAGCCCCAGGCCTATGTACCTGTCGGGAGCGGCTACAATGGGCTTTTAGAAGTCTCCAGAATCTGCCCCTCAAACTCCTGTTCCCTTTTTAACATTTTCTTGACGGTGAACCCCGAGGGGCTGCAGCTTACACAACTTGAGTCCCCAAGCCTACACCCACGTTTGCCTGTGATAGGAACACAAAACTGATGCAGACCTCTCACTGTTTCTCACATGCTTCCAGTGAAATTCCTGTTTCTTTGCCTTGCACCTCTCTCAAGTCTTATCTACGATGGTCGGACTAAAATTACACAGGGAGAGCCTCTGCAAAGAAACACGCCAGTCAGGCACAGGAAACAGAAGGCACGACCTTCTAGCCGCCGGAAAACCCACTCGCCTCCGAGACCAGACTGGGCCTGACGTAACTACCGGTTAGAGCCCCGCCCCTCTCGCGGCCCTGCCTCCTAGGGGCCTTGGCCGGGCCAGTCGCTCCCGCCTGGCTTTCGTCTCTTCCGCTCGGCTGGCGCTGACCGGAGCTGAGGACATGGCTAAGCAGGTATCTCCAGCCGAGGAGGCCCTTCTCCGAGGAAGGGAGGGTAGCACCCGGCTGCTGTCCAGAGGCGCGCGGACTCGGCCTGGGAGGCGATCCTGCTATCGACTCTTCAACGGAGCCTCTCGCGAGCTCAGCCAGAAAAAGAAAGAGAAGCTTCGTTTGGACTTCCCTGTTGCGCAGGGACTTTGCTTTCTCTTCTCCTGGCTGGGGGAGGGGGTGGGACGGTGTCTGGGCCCGGCGTGTCCTTTGCCCTCCTCTTGGCCTTGGGCAGCCCACTGGGCCGTGCTTGCAGGTAGTGGAGCTGCACCCTGCTGCTCACTCCTGGTCTGATTGCGTTTCCTAATTGCGGTTCCTTACAGCCTAAGCCTACTTATTGGGTAGGCCTCCAAGGAATGTGTTTTAGGGAGACTCAGGCCCCTTTCTTTAATAGTTTAATAGTTTTGAGTTGTTAGGTATAGTATAAACAGATTTATATCCTTCACTCCTTACATAACACCTCTGCGAGTTATCCCCATTTTACAGACTAAAAACTCAGGCTTAAGAAGTTGATTGGTTGGTTGTGCTTAGTGGTCCTGTGGTACGACAGACGGGTCAGGATTCCAGCCCAAGTTGTCACAGTGTGACAAAATCTGGAAAGCCTGTTAACAAAGGCAGAAATATACTAGAAGTAACTAGAAGGTATACCATCTTAAATGTTGAAGTTTAGAAGAAATGGTAAACTATGATCTCTAATAAATACTTATATGCAGTTTTTTTTCCTTATTAAGTATCTCTAGAGAAGTTCAGAATGTATAACTCATGATAGTTCAAATGCTGAAGTAGGGAGTTTCTTCTGGAGTGTGGCTTTTGTTTTAGAATAAAAAGAGAGGGGCATTAAATTTAGATTCTGGATGAATTATTCGTGTTGTTTTGAATCTCTAGGTTACAAATTAAATTGTAGGTTCTAAATTTGATCCTTTGGCATTTTGCTTGTAGATCTGTTGTACATTGAGAGGAAAAGAGATTCTAATACAAATTAGAATCTGGATTTGTCTATAAATTTTTTATATTGTCAGATTTAATATGTACATTTTAATTTTAAAAGTGGTAATTTCCAGCATTTTTGCCCAGTCAGCCCACTCCTTACTAAATCTACACTGTGATCAAAATATGCAGTGAATGTTTAAATTTTAAAGTTATTACAGTAGAAGACACGTTGCCATTAATCCTCGTCAGAATACTCCTCACTTCAAATACCCTTATCCCATGGGTTTTGCCACTTTCTGAAGCAATTCTGAAGTTCTCTTTTGTGAATCTCTACAAGATGTGATTAAAAGTACCATGAATGCAGTTGCCTAGTGTCATCTGTTGAAAGACAGGCTGGTAAAAACAGCCTCATTTGTCCTCATCCACCTTTTTCCCAGGATATAGAACTGTGCAACTTCTAGCTCTTCTCCAAAGTCAGAATGACCTTTGAAGGTCACTGTTTTGAAAGATTTAGGACGTGCAGGCAGCTATGACAGCGCCACTAAAGACACTCAGAAAGTAGCAAGAATGATGGGATATGTGTGTTTAAAGTGAGGGATGGTATTGTGAGGGGGATTAGTAGCAATGTGTTTTTTACTGTAATTATTTTTCTTGTTCTCAGCTAGTTTATTTCATACACACAGAGGGTTTTAATGTCCAGCCATAGCAGTGTTCAATATTTTTTAATTTAAATATTCACCCACTGTATTTTTCAATAACACCTCATATATATAGTTCACTGCTCCTTTTCCTCCAATCTTCATTCTGCTGCCACTGATAACTTGATAACTACTAGCTTGTTTTTGCAAAGCTGCACTGTACCAAGAACAGGGAGTCTTAAGTTTATCCTCATTAATTCTTCCTAATCACCCTGTCTGTATTTTATCACCATTTGTAACTGCCTCATCCTTGTCTTTCAGTACCCAGGTTAAAAGTGATGCTTTTCGAAAAGTACCAGTCAACTATGTCTTCCTTCATTTTTTTGCTTTCTATAGTACTTTGTACTTGTTTAAGTTAACATTTTTTGTAATTATTGATTTTCGAGTCTGTCTCTTATAGACCCAGTGGTTTTCAACGTTTATTCTGTCAATACATTTCATAAGCATTATGTGAACTGATCAAGATCTTCCTCTGATGCTTGATTCTCTGGTAGTGAAGGGATATACTGACTATATCTCTAAGGCAGCTCTATGCCATAGATACAAGTCACACATGTAATTTTAAATTTTCTGATAGTCACATTAAAAAGTAAGGGAGGGCCAGGGATTTAACTCAATGGTTCTGCTGCCTGCCTTGCAAGCACAAGTTCCCGAGTTTGATCCCTGGTACCAAAAAAAAAAAAAAAAGTAAGGGACATGTGAAGTTAATTTTAGTAGTACATTTAGATGATTCAGTAAATTAAAAATGCTATTTCAACATGTAATCAGTATTTTAAAAATATTTTTACCCCTTTTTTACTGTGTCTTCTAAATCTAGGTATAGTTTACATTTATAGCATATCTCAGTTCAGACTGGCCATTTTTTTGTTACAGTAGCCACACTTGGCAAATGGCTACTGTAAAAGATAGCAGAGCTATAACAGGTAGATACAGTTTTTTTAAGTTTCCCTATTTTGATATTAATATCTTCCTTCCCACCACCAGTTGTGGACTAAACTAGTACTATTTAAATCATCCTGAGAAAAGACTTTAATAGGGTATGTATTAATCATGGTTCCTTGGACCTCAGGCCAGCCCTACTGAATCGAATTCTCTTGGAATATATATTTATTTGTACCAGGGATTGAACTCAGGATCTTGCACTTGCAAGGCAGGCGGTAGCACCACTGAGCTAAATCCCTGGCCCAGGCATATGCATTTTTAATCTGCTCTTCTTTCTGCATTGTAGAGGGTCATTAAGTGTTTGATGAGTAAAACTTTTCAGCCAAAAGAGGCTTTTATGCTGACCTCGTAGTCAACTACGACCTTTAAAAATATGTTATTTATATAATTCTCCATATCAATTAGAGATATTTCTCTGTGAATCTGTGATAAACTTTCTAAAATTAGAATTCACTAGTAACAAAGTTTATCATTGAGCAATTATTAATTTAGGAGGGTAAACAGCTTACTCTCTTTTTCCCCCATTTTAGGTTATCAGATGCAAGGCTGCAGTTGCTTGGGAGGCTGGAAAGCCTCTTTCCATAGAGGAGATCGAGGTAGCACCTCCAAAGGCTCATGAAGTTCGAATTAAGGTAATGGTACATCTAAGGCACTGGGTGCCAAAAAAAAAAGAACAATTAGGTCTCTAGATTGATAAGTAGATCTGAGGTTTGCAGAGGATAAACCTTAAAGGACAACATCAAAGAGAAAGCTTTGAAACTCATTGAGCCTTAGACTCAAAACTTCCACCTCTAACCCCCTTACCTTTGCAGCAATATTCTCCATAGTTTTAGCTTTGGTGTAAGGTTAAGCAGCCATTTCTGTGGATTACTGAAATATAACTTCTGTAATTTGGGTTTGAGGATCCTCTTTTTGTTGATCCTATACATTTAAATATATGGTGTCTCATTAGAAACAAAGTTGTGCTGATAGGAACTTTAAATAAGATTTGAAAAGAACAATAAACAAATGAATTTGTTAATATTGCTTTCTTAGAGAGCTTTAAAATGTACTGTCCCCAGTGCTCAAGGCCAAGATAGAACAGATTTCACAATTCCATTGCTTCTGAGCTTCCATTGTGCCCAGAGAGAGATGCAAAGTATAAGGTGGTCAGCTAGATAGATCTTTAAAACCTTGATATTACAATTCCTTCCATTTTTAGCATTTTAAATTATTTTGATATAAAATTAATGCTTTAAAGTAGTGACGATTAAATAATGTTTTTTCCTAACATTGTACGAGTCAGCTCTTTTTACTATCACTGTAAGTATATCCCCCCCCATTCTACCTCCAAACATATACCACACATCCTGGTTCATGTTCTCAAAGATCTCACATATCAGGTGAAGAAACCTAGGATCAAATGATTTTTAAGGTCCTTTCTCCCTCCCGCCATCGGGTATCAAATTCAAGACCTTGAGCTTGCAAGGCAGGTGTGGCACCACAGAGCTAAATCCCTGACCTTAAGGTCCTTTTTGACCCAGGTCCAGGATTCTGAAATCTTTCAATATTTTGTATGTTTTCCTTCAAGTTCAGAAATTAAACTGAGGTACTTTTGCCATGAAGATGATTTTTATCCTGGTTATAATGAGGCAAGCTATATGGGGCACACTCAGATGAACTTTCATCCCTGGGAATCTACTGATATATGGCAGAGAATGTTACCTTGTATGTGGCTGTACAGGCCAGAAGCAGGATGTATGGACACTCCCAAGATTTTGCCTTTCTGTGCTTTTTGTGGTTTGAAAAGATACTTAAAATCAGAGAGATAGGAATAGAGGGCAAAAATAAAAAAATAAAAAATAAATTTAAAAAAAAGGAATAGAGCAGTTTCTTGAGTAGGTGTGGTGGCAAAGAAGGTTAAGTTAAGAAGGTTAAGGTTAAGTCCACTTAATGCTCTTGAGTTTTGGCCCGGATTCAAGCAGACTGGCATATTTCAGAAATAATATCCTTTTTAGGCATCACATTTCCCAGCAGTCATGAAGAAGCCTCCAGTGACGTGGGCTGTGTTTGACACACAGGTAGTCTGCCTTTTTTCACCTGAACACACAGTGCCCGTAACATCATGTTGTTTACCTTCTCTTGCCAACATTCACCAAAAAGGAAAATAGATGGGCCCCATTTCACTGTATATAAATGCATCAAAGCACCACCGAAACATGCTACCATTCTAATTGTTAGGATGCCATGGATTATAAATACTTGCTGATTTTAGAAAAGTTAAAATATGAAAGAAATATGTTAGAATCAACAGAATATGGTATTAATGTAAAATGCCTTTCATTTGACTTGTGCCCCTGAATTGTACATGTACACATACTTCAGTGCTTTTTCTTTAATATCCTGATAGATCATTGCCACTGCGGTTTGCCATACTGATGCATATACCCTGAGTGGAGCTGATCCTGAGGGGTGTTTTCCAGTGATCTTGGGACATGAGGGTGCTGGAATTGTGGAAAGTGTTGGCAAGGGAGTTACTAAACTTAAGGCAGGTAAGGAGAATATTTAAATCACTTATTTGATGACTTTGGCTAATTACTGTAGGAAAATTGCCTTATTAATAAATACATCACTGTTTATAAATAAGTTATCACCTAAGAAAGTTATCAAGATTGATTTCATTCCTTCTCTGGGCAGCACAAATATTTGGATACTGTTTTCCTGATTTTGTAGGGAACTCTTCATCTGAAACTGTATTAAGTATATTTCCAAAGCCAATTTGGCCAAATTAAGAATTTTTAGAGCTAATGGCAATCAAGCAGTATTTTGAAGTACGTGACTTCCTTGTCTTCCAGATACTGTTTTAAGAGTGTTTGTTTGTTTTTTTGTTGTCCAGTACCAGGGATTGAACTCAGGACCTTGCAGTTGCCAGACAGGCACCATGCCACTGAGCTGCATCCTGGCCCTAAGAGTTTTATTTATGTAAAGCTTTTGCAACATACTTTTTGCATGGCCGACAGTGTCTGAATGATGTTGTGTAGATAAAGTTTTAAACCTTGAAGTTACTAATTCTGCAGGGCTACATCAGCTGACAGGACTGAGAATTTCCAAGGGCTGCTGTGTTCTTTTAGAAACACGCCACCTGTTCAAGATGATGTCTTTGCATTTGTTTTCCAGGTGATACTGTCATCCCACTATATATCCCACAATGTGGGGAATGCAAATTTTGTTTAAATCCAAAAACGAACCTTTGCCAGAAGATAAGGTTAGTAGCTTTATATTATGTTCTTAAAACAAGACGTCATATTAACAATACTAAGAAATTGTGTGGCAGTTTATACCATGCATGTTACATAAATTATTTTATTCCATCTTCAGAGCAACCTATCACTGTAGTAGTAGCCCCATTTTATTGTGTGACTTAAGTAGTTTATTTAATTAAGTGTGATCTGTAAATGGCTTCATAAGAAATTTTAAAAGCAAACATTTTTAACAAAAAAGTATAAGAATTAACATCAAAATTATATTTCCTTTATAATACCGACATTTTGTTTCTGATATATGATCTACAAATTTTATAATATATTCTCTAATACCTGCACTGTTACATTTTAATGAGAAGTCGCGAAGTTAATTTAATTATTAACAGATTAATCATTAGTCACAATTTCTGCTATATAGTATGTAACTGTATGTAAAAAGCACAGAATTGCAAACAGTATGGAAATGTTAATAAATAGAAACTTCAACTTGAAAATAATATAGGGAGATATGAACATACAATAAATGTATGACGGGCCGGGGATTTAGCTCAGTGGTTCTGGCACCTGCCGTGCAAGCTCAAGGTCCTGCGTTCGATCCCCGGTACCAAAAAAAAAAGACTACCAATAAATGTATGAGAACATGCTTCCATTTCTCACATTGGAATAAGAAGGTGGATGGATTCAAAACACTTAAAAAGTCCCCAGGGCCCTGCTACATAAAGCTTGGGGTTTCCATGTTAATTCTCTTCCCTCTGGTAGATACTGGTAAGAGACTATTCAGTGGATGTAATTGTTAGTAAAATCTCACAAACTAGAGAAATGCTGTACTTTTAAAATATTAAGTTTACAGCCAGAGATTTAGCTCAGTGGTTCTGCTGCCTGCCTCTCAAGCGCAAGGTCCTGAGTTCGATCTCCAGTACCAAAAAAAAAAAATTAAGTTTACAAAGAGCTTTTCTAGTGAGTCGCGCATATTGGCACAAATACACCAATACATGAAAACTTTGAAAGTCTCCAAACTCTATCGTTGCCTCTTGCGTATAGGATTTCAATCTGGGCAAAAGAAGAAATGAGGGATTGGGCTGGGGATTTAGCTCAGTGGTGCTGTCGCGTGCCTAGCAAGCACAAGGTCCTGAGTTCGATCCCCAGTACCAAAAAAAAAAGGGATTATAAATCTTTCTTGCATAATTATGTGCTACAGTAGGGTCAGAGGTAGGTTAAGATTAAAAAACTTCATAAGAATATATATGATGCTCTAACTTTGCTTATATATTTATGAATAATGAGTAGCCTCATTTTTAAGGAAGAGATAAATTAAGACTCACAAATTAAGGGTTTGCCCAGTGTCACAAGCCATTAACATGTAAGACAGATTTTTCTGAAGTTGTTTTGTTTCCATAATGTTACGGTGAAATTGCAAGGAAGGACATGTTTGTGAGATTTAATTGAAATCATTTTTATGAGCCATTTTATTGTCCATGAAATCAAAGTAATAAAACATACCTCATAGGTTATGGGGAGCTTGGAAGAGATAACAAAACCCTTGACACATAAAAGGTCGTTATTTTATTGTAAGGTAATAGCACTTAAAAAACTGCTTCAAGGCATTTTAAGATCCCCTTTTGTTCCTTTTTCTCTTTTTAATTGAGTTTGGACACACATATACTGTAATATGCTACGTATGGGGTATAAATCTTAAGTGTACAGCTCAATGAATGTTTACATATCACACCTGATGATTAGAACCTTAACCTGGATCAAGATAGAGATCCTGGCTAGCACTCCTCAAAGTCCCTCATGTCCCTGCCAAGTCAATACCTACCTCCTTCAAAAGCAACTACCATCTTGATGTCTTTCTTGGTAAAACTTCCTATAAATTGAATCAGTGTGTGTACTTTTTTCATGTTTCATTCATAATGTCTGTGAGATATATTCAAATTGCTGTGTGCGTCTCTACTTTTTTGTTGCCCTGTCATATTCCAGGTACTATTTATCCGTTTTCCTGTTGGACATTTAGGTTGCTCCCAGCTTGGGGCTGTTATGAGTGCTACTAGAGACATTCTTATACATATCTTGTAGTGGATATGCACACTACTTCCTCCTGGGTGTTTAGAATTGCCAAATTATGGGATACATATCAATAGCTTATAGTGCCTGTGTTTACATTCCCACCAGCATTGTATGGGAGGTTTCAATTTATTCTTGTTTTCTAATGCCAATGATAAAATTAGTTTGTTTTTGTAAAAAAAAAAAATTACATTTATTTGATAATGTAAATCCTATTACTCTCAGCAGAGCTAGAACCAAAAAAAAAAAAAATTCTAGTTAAGTTTTAAAGGGAAATTTAAATACAATCTAAAAAATTTTGTAACACATCAACTGTATGATGATGATGGGCTTGTTATGACTGCGTAGCCTTTCAGAGGAAGTAGTTCTTTTAGAGCATCACCTTTTGTCCAAGAAACTCCTTTAGAACAGAGTGGTGTAGTAAATTTGCATTGCTCCCTAAAGATGTAGCAGTTGTTTTGGAAGAGATTTATCTCTAGTTCTTTATCTCTGGTCATATTTTTGTTTTCCTCTCAAGAGAAACATTTACTCTTGAATCTAGAAGCAATCTATTTTCTCATTTGTGTGTGTGTGTGTTTGTGTTTGTATGTAGGTATATATGTATATATGATATACACATATGTGGGTTTATCCAAGAGTGTATATCAAATTACAGTGCTTTTTAATTAAAAGTAACAAATAGTTACTAAATATTAACTCTGTGCCAGATACAATGACAATGTTTTACATAATAGAGTTTTAGAGCAGTCTAAAGGAAGATACTATTGTTTCTCCAAACTTTCCAGTGAGGAAACTAAGGCATAAAGGTTATCTTGCCCAGGATCATGTAGGTTTTGAACCAAGTGAACTGACTTTTAGAGCCTATACTCCCAGGCAAGATGTTAAGTTCTTTGTCCATTTTAGGATATTATAAGTAGTTTTTGTTACCACTTATTATATGCCTCTGTAAGTTTGGGGTTTTTTTTCTCTGTTGGTATAATTAACTACACAGTAAAACAGAAGAGTAAATACATGTTGAATCCTTGAGAACTGTTACACCTTTGAAGAATGCCTTCTGAGGGATCTAAATTAAATTAACCAGTTTAGCCATATGTTTTCATCAACTGATCTGGATAATTCTTGGAATTTCTACTTATGTAGATACTGGTTTGGGCATTATCTTTTCTGAAGCTACATTTGCTCACAGAGTTATATAATGCAACTTTTTAAAAATTTCATCTATATCTGTTAAATTGAGTTCAGAAATCTGACAGTAAGCTCCAGAAAGACATCAAAAGATAGGTAAGATTATAAGTCTCATAAGTTTACCTTATAAAGCATTGCAGAAATGAGCTAAATTATTAATGAATACATTAGAAATTAGACTTTTAGTACACTTTTCTGAATATTTATTAGTTATTGTTTTAAAAACTAATTTCTTCTGCAGGTTTTAAGAAACGCAATTTTACCCTGCCATTTTTCTTACTTTTCTTAGAGTCACTCAGGGGAAAGGATTAATGCCAGATGGTAGTAGCAGATTTACTTGCAAAGGAAAGACTATTTTACATTATATGGGAACCAGCACGTTTTCTGAATACACAGTTGTTGCTGATATCTCCGTTGCTAAAATAGATCCTTTGGCACCTTTGGATAAAGTCTGCCTTCTTGGTTGTGGTATTTCAACTGGTTATGGTGCTGTTGTAAACACTGCCAAGGTAAGAGTTAGCACCTGCCTCCTAATTCAACTGCAAAACTGGCCTGCTCTGTAAAAAACCTAGTGATTCCTAGACTCTGGAATGAGTGTCTTATAAACTGTTTTTACTGTTAGGTGGAACCTGGTTCTACTTGTGCTGTCTTTGGCCTGGGAGGAGTTGGATTGGCAGTTATCATGGGCTGTAAAATAGCTGGTGCATCACGGATCATTGGTATAGACATCAATAAAGATAAATTTTCAAGGGCCAGAGAATTTGGAGCCTCCGATTGTATTAATCCCCAGGACTTCTGTAAACCCATCCAAGACGTACTCATTGAGATGACAGATGGAGGAGTGGACTATTCCTTTGAGTGTATTGGTAATGTGAAGGTCATGGTGAGTATGCTTCACTTTATTCTTTTTTGTTGTTGTTTGTGGAACCTTTTTAAAAATGCATTTTCCTTAAGATTAAAAATCGTTTTGTTTTTGAAATAGAAAGGTCTTTTGATAAGAATAGTCTGAGGTAAGGGAAAAAACTATTTGAACTATGAATGGAAATGATACAAAAGAATTATTCTAATGAAAGAAGGGAAAAGTAACTATTTCAACTATACATGGAAATATACAAAACAACCCAGGGAAAGATGAAAAAGATGTATCTTTGCTTTTCAATTATGTACAAATTTATGTCTCATTAAATGAAAAAGCAGAATAAACTTCATTTTCATCATCTGTGAAATGCACATAGCAGCAACACCTACATGACACTAAGTACACATTTAGTAATAAGTATTACTACTACATCTCCTACCTGCTTTTTTCCTCTTTACAATTTTGAACTAGGAGTTCCTTTTTCTAATTTTCAACTGATACATAAAGTTTGTACATATTAATAGGTACCATGTAATAGTCAATACATGTGTACATTGCATAATATTTAAATCAAGTTAAACATATTACTCTTCAAACATTTGTCATTCTTCCTATATGGCAAAAACTTTCAAATCTTTCTAGCTTGTTGAAATGTATAGTACATTATTCTTATCCATCATCATCCTGCTGTACAACAAACAGTACTTCAGAGCTTCTTGCTTCCATACTATAACTTGGTACCCATTAATTAACCTTTCTCCATCTCTCCCCTCAACCTCCTATACCTGAATACCACCTATTCCTTATGCCTTCATCAGCTGGTGAACACTTAGGTTGTTTCTATTTCTTGGCTGTTAATAGTGTTGCAGTGGACATAAGGGTAATAATTTGTATCCTGATATTTAGTGTGTTGAGCATGTTTTCATATGCCGGTTGGCCATTTATATATCATCTTTTGAGAAATGTCTATGGCCCATTTTTATTTTATTTTTTTCCCTTAAATTCTTTTATTGGTACATTTTAGGTATACAATACATTTACGTTTATCATTGGGTACTTGTACCTGTACATGATGTATCTTGATTCTTATTTTTTCCCCATTCCCTGTCCTCCCTTCACCCCCTCCACCCTTCCCTATTTACAAAGACCTTGTATGGCCCATTTTTAAATTGTGTTGTTTTAAGCATTTTAGAGGTCCTTGTAAGTTATACATATTGACCTCTTGTCAGATTTATAGTTCACAAATGTTTTCTCCCATTTTCTACATTGTCTTTGTACTGTTGTTTTATTTGCTCTCCAGAAGCATTTCAGTTTAATAAAATCCCATTCATTTATTTTTTCTTTTATTTCCTGTGCTTTTGGGGTCTTGTCCAAAAAATTCTTGTCCATTCCATTGTGTAGAAGTACTTCCCTGTATTTTCTTTCAGTCATTTGATCATTTAATTCTAAACTATTTTGAGCTGATTTTGAACCTGTACAAGAGAGGTGTCTAGGTTTATTCTTTTGCATGTGGAGATAGGATTTACAGTGGTGTCTTGGTTCACAAACTTATTTCATTCCACAATCCTGGAAAACATGGCCACATTCATGTTCATGTGGGAAAGATGCTGTGGTTGTGTTCTTCACCTGATGCAGAGTTCACAAACAAAACAAAATTTTGCCAAAGGCTTTGGTTTGTGAATCAAATTGTTCGCAAACAAAAGCATTTGTGGGGCTGGGGATTTAGCTCAGTGGTTCCGCCGCCTGCCTTGCAAGCACAAGGACCTAAGTAAGATCCCCAGTACCAAAAAAAAAAGCGTTTGTGAAGTAAGGTAACACTGTATTTTTAAAATAAAAGCTTTAAATTTGTTCACTTTGTTCAAATATTAATTTACTCAGGTTAATAATTTTTAAACATTAAAAATCAAAACTACTCTGAGTTTTCACCTTACCCCAATATGAATGGCTGTCATCAGACAAAAGATAACAAGCACTGGCAGGGACCTGGAGAAAAGGGAATCCTTGCACGGTGTTGGTGGGAATGTAAATTGGTATGACCATTATGGAAAACAGTATGAAGATTCCTCGAAAAGTTGAAAATAGAACTATCATATCATCCAGCCAATGTATTACTGGATATAGGAGAAGTAATTTAAAAAATAGGGTGAATGTTTAATATTACAGTAAGACACATTACCATTAGTCCCCCTCAGAGTACTTAAAATACTCCCTCTCTTCAAACACACTTATCCTTTCATTCTTGGCAATGTGTATTTTACTATAATGTGGGTTTTTTTAATGTAAGCATTTGCCATATATTTTAAAACCCCTTGTATTTCCAAAGGAAATGAGATTAGTATATCCAACACTTGCACTCCCATGTTTATTGCAAAACTATAAACCTGTTAAAATATACTTGCTCAGGAAGGATGCTCCCCACCTCCATCCCAGGCTCCTAGGGCAGAGTAGCTCAGCCAGTCCCAGAACCCCGAAGGAAGCACCCCACCACCATCCCAGGCTCCTAGGGCAGAGAAGCTCAGCTGGTCCCAGCACCCAGAAGGAAACTCCCCCACTGCCATCCCAGGCTTCTAGGGCAGAGAAGGTGAGCTGGTCCCAGCACCTGGAAGGAAGCTCCCCACCTCCATCCCAGGATCCTAGGGGAGAAAAGCTCAACTGGTCCCAGCACCCAGAAGGAAGCTCCCCCGCTGCCATCCCAGGCTCCCAGGGCAGAGAAGGTGAGCTGGTCACAGCACCCAGAAGGAAGCTCCCCCACCACTATCCCAAGCTCCTAGGGCAGAGAAGCTGAGCCGGTCCCAGAACCCAGAAGGAAGCTCCCCTGCTGCCATCCCAAGGTCCTAGGGCAGAGAAGGTGAGCTGCGTGGCCACCAGAAGCACCCCCACCCCCACCCCGTGGAAATGAGAAAACACATAAACAAGCCTCAAAACCAGAGTTCCAGATCACCTACAGCAACCCCAAAGGGAAACAAGATGCAATCTAATACTCAACCACCTGGACTCTCTGAACTGGCAACAAAAGAGGATCTGGGAAAAATGAAATCAGAAATTATTACTCAGATAACAGCAAAGATTTTGCTCATGGTGCAAGACGTGATTAATAAATCTAGAGAGGACA